>JAWPHD010008167.1:0-118576 GCA_037043455.1 Cyrtodaria siliqua
ACTGTTGTACTAGTTCTCATGAACAACTGGCCGGATTTCAATGAAACTTTTAAGACCTGACCAAGACCAGGTCTAGTTGAGCATATCGTCGCCGTGTTCCGGTTGAATGATTTTTGGTAGAGTTATGGCCCTTTAAAGGTTTACATAGACACATTTTGTCTGGACTTGTTCTCCTGAACATCTGGCCTTTTTCAGGGATGATCGGTAACAAGCTTAATTGTGCATGTCACCGTGTAGCGGTTGAACAAATTTCGGCGGAGTTATTATGGCCTTTTAAAGGTTTTAATACACAATATTGGTCCGGGCTATTTCTCATGAACCCCTGGCCGGATTTCAATGAAACTTGGCAAGGAAGATCAGTATCAAGTTTAGTTTTGTACATCGTTGCCTTGTGCCGGTCGAATGATTTTTGGCGGACATATGGCGCTTTATAGGTTTTAATACACAAACTGTGTCCCGACTAGTTCTCCTGATCCCCTGGCCGGATTTAAACGAATCCTGGCGGGGACGATGGTACCAACCCTAGTTGCGCATATCATCGCCGTGTTCCAGTTGAATGAATTGTGGCAGAGTTAGGACCCTTTAAAGGTTTTAATACACTAACATTGTACAGACAAGTTCTCCTGAACCTCTGGCCAGATTTCAGCGAAACGTGGCATGGATATAAGTAACAAGCCTGGATGCGCATGTCATCGCCATGTTCCAGTTGAATGATTTTTGACAGAGTTATGGCCTCTTATACACGAACTTTAGCTTTAGCCAGTAGAGCGTCCACGTGCCCTCTAGGGCCTCCAGTTTTTCTCAATAATTTGAATGTTTTCGGCAATTCCCGGTTCAGTTTCATAATTATTTAAAGGATAGAAAAGCCTAAATAGTTCAGAATTTATTGTTTTGCTTCATAAAGTATGGTACTATTAATATATTACAGTAATAAAGATGGAAATAAATTATCATTACTTCATTTCCAACACCCGTATTTCGTGTAAGAATAATATTATAATATTACCGTAGTGAGTCTCCATGCCCCTTCCATAGTAAAGTGAGAATTTTGACAACCTATTAAAAACTCAAATTATACAAATCCCGATGGACACGGGAAGGGTGGGTGGTCACCCTTTCCCGCATCGATTTTTTTAAAATGTCCGTTGAAAAAAAGAAAGATTTTGTGTATATCTTGATCGCCCCGAAGGTGAAAATGACAGTCGTCAGTTGTTATTTAGGATTAATTAAGGGAACAGTAAATGTAATCAGCTTTCTAAGTTTCCTTTTTTTCTTTTTTGAATTTTTCACATAATTTTGAATTTGCGTGATGTCACCGCTCTAATCCAATGGAATTACTAGGATTTTGTACGAGGTGCATCGCGGCTACATTAAGGCGTGGCGGCAGGTCACTTTCTGAAGTGAAGGCATCACGGTAGTGCCACGTCTTAAAGGGCTGGGGAAAGCTGATTCAGCATCATGTTAAGAATACAGATATAGCCAAAGAATGACAGGAACATGCACTAAAACGTTTTTAAAAAAAAAAATATTAGCACTCTTTAATACAGAACTACTTTCGACTGCACGAGACGAGTACATCCGGCTGATTTAGTGGAATATAAGCAGAAAAGCCGTAGAAATTACAGGTGAAGTATTATTTCTGCTTGTCATCAGAAACTGATTTTTAAAACATTATTCCCTGTGATGTATTAATTATAATGTATTATTTCATTTTTACAGTGTGAATACTTTTGTCCATTTAAATATTAATAACTATAAAACTGTAAATACGTTTGAGCCTGAATAAAACTGAAACTCTTATTGTAATTTCTAATAAAAGTGTAATCGTAACAGTTGTAATATTATTAGTAGTATTCATTAGTACTTATTATTCACAATTGTTTCATGTTTGTTTCCTGATCGTGGCTTTGATCAAGTGTATAACTAGTTATTATTAAATTAATCTTCAAACTTAAAATTGAAAACATTACATTTAATTCGATCACGTTGTGCGACGATGTTCTGTTTGTGATGATTGAAGTAAAAGTTACGGCGTAATTAAAAGCGACAGCTTAAAACATTCTTATAAGAATACTAGCCCTAAAAACGAACAAGGTCACCGTATAAACAGTAAGAATGATAAGCATATGTCAGCCGCCCGTTAATTCAATTTTGGAAAAAAAGAAGATTTGCTCATAAAAATGGCCTAGCAGCTATAACTCTTTATTGATAATCAAAACAAATGGACATAAAATAAATTAAACGGCACGTAGTACCCGCTTGCTAAATACATTTTAATGGATCAAATCATTGGCACCGGGATCATGAGTTTTAAAACAGTTTCAGATAGAGATATTGTTTATTGTATTAATACACTCAAGTGATATGAAAACGCAACACGGGAATTTCCGCTATATATTGTATGTACAATATGCTGCTTTTAATCGAATGGTACATGGCTACGTAAGACCTTTCCTTTTGGAAAAAATACTAAAACAACAAATAATACAGCAAATAGTATTCCTGCAATGTTTCATTATTCACAGAGTACGCGTTTGGCTCAATCATATGAGCAAACTTAGGATGCAACATTTTGCAAACTATTTACGTTAAATACAGTACTGAACTAGCTCAATTTTTCAAAGAGCTACTTCAACATTTATGAAGTTCTTGTTACAAAGTGTAGTGTGATTAAAACGTCTACAACATCACAGTTGTGTCCTTTCTCTAGTTAACTGCAACTTTCTTTTTAAAAAACATCTTGGGATTTCTTTGGAATATTATGTGCAATTAAGTGTGCAGTATATACAATATATAGCGGAAATTCCCGTGTTGCGTTTTCATATCACTTGAGTGTAGTTAAGGAGACCGCCTTAAAGATATAAAATTAAATTTAAAAATTCAGTTATCACAAATATATGCGTCTTCAAGTGATAAAAACTCCAAGGGTTCAACAACAGCCAACTTCTATAACCGGGAAGTAACCAGGGAATAGTATCACCACTTCCGCATAACCACAATTCTATTTTTAGATATCGTAACTTTATATGACTGGCACTTTGAAGCATTATCGCGACTTTTAATTAATTGTCGTGTTAATTTAGCATGCTTTATAAATCGTGTTAATGATGAAATTATGTAGCCTTAATTGAATAATTATCACGATAAGTCTCAATAACATGAAGAGAAAGGTATAAGATTCAGTGAGTGATCATTTCTAGAAACAATAATGTACAACAGACTCATCAGACTAACATTTAACGAATAGTATAACCTTCAAGGTAATGGAAACTGCATTAATGGAGACTAGCGGTGATGAATTTTAAAGAGCATAAGGAAATTGTCAAAGTTTTTGCATTATTTTGAAATATCCTTTTATTTATGATAAATATACTTTTTTTTTTTCAGTTATTTTATTATATCTACCTAACGTCATCACATCTATAAAATAATTATCATATTTAAGCAGCAATGCATACTGTTTTATAGATTGGACACTACCATGATATTCATAGAACCCTTGATATCGTAGGAAGCGAGTATCATTTCATTGGTATCGAGCAGTCAGTACAAAAGAAACAAATCTGGTTTGACAGGGTACTAGGTCGACCATTTGAGGTCATTTTCAGAATGCGTAAGAATGTAGAATGTATGCGTGTGCGCGTGTATTAACATAAAAATGTGTGTTTCTCACGGCCAATGCATGAGACTTGAAAGGTATGCGGTCGATACTCACATTTATCATTGTTCTTACACTCGCCACTACAGCTACAGTGGGTTAAGGGGTATATAATCACATGAGTTAAACGTCTATTTTAATGAAAGGAAAATGTATGTTTAGTTTCTCATTTAGATTTACGCTTTTAGTTGTACATGTTGTACGATACCAACATTTCTGCAATTATTGTGCTAAATGTGTGATTTTTTTAAATAGGACTATTTTGTGTACCAATATTTACATAATTTCATTGTATCCCTAGAAGTGCAGAACTTTCACAAGCTAACTGATTTGTTGATTACATTTTGACTTTTGTCCCTATTATAACAGCAAACATTTATGTCTGTAGTTTATTGTGACAGTATGATGTTGGCGTTTCAAACACACGCCTCATTAGGGAAGTAAATAATCATTTTTTTCTGAGAAGTGTTGCACTTAGTGATGCATTTTGGACAAATGCACCAAATCATTTCACCGCTGTTAAAATGTATGCTTATATGATACATCTTCACGTCTGGAAAAAATAATCTAAAATACATGAGCTGAGAAAAATGAATTTAAACAGAAAATGATTCATTACTACCGATGATTATATACACCCCAAAGCACTGTACAGTTCTATGTTACGAACCATGTAATTCTTATGTTTTGTGTTTATTTTTCAAAATCAGGTGTGTGTGTGTGTGTGTGTGTGTGTATGTGTGACTCAATACACTTTTTTAAAAATACAGTTCTACGTTTTCTAGGGTTTCTTTTTTGCCAATAATAACATGCTGAGTTTATTTAGGATATACTTTCGTAATAACATTGATTATGCAGAACTTATGGTATAATTGTAAGACATTAAAGGCAAAAACGTAAATTAGACTCATTAACTTGTTATTTGAATACGGATTTGTTACCGGTTTTATATCATATTATGGTTGTATACTAGTACGGTATATTGAACATTGGCAACCTTTCTTATCTACTATGGTTAATACTATCTATCCTAAATGAATTAAACTGAACAAAACTAATATTTCTGACACTGTCGCACTAAGACGGTTGCTTGATCAATAAACTCCATTCAATTAAACCTTTACCTGGAGAATGGCGTCCTTCTAGTAGACCCATTCGTCGAGAAGTTGTTATAGCCCAGTGCAGGATAGGGCATACACGTTATACTCATTCATATGTATTACAAGGTGAGCAATTATCAGAATGTATACCCTGTTTTGCACTGTTAACGGTCAAGCATATCTTGTTGGAATGTGTAGACTTTGATCCTATTCGGCAAATTATTACAATGTTAATACTATGAAAGAGTTATTAGATACTATTGATTTTAGTCTTGTTTTAGATTTTCTGAAAGAAATCAGACTATTCATTAATATGTTCTTGTATAAAGTTATTTGTTTATACGCCCCTTGACGGGCACTTGTTGATTTACATATATATAGTTTATATTACTATCATATCATCCCTTAGTTGTAAATAGTTTTATCTTTATATATCTACATTAATTTTTACTTAATACTACATTTCTTCATCTTTCGTCATTTTTTGCGCACAATATGACCTATTTATGCGTCGACGTGCCGTAAAACACCATGCATTCATTCCGTTGATTGATAATTGAATGGTATGTTACGTCATTTTCATCAAATGTTAAGTTATATATGACGGTCGATTTTTTCATGGTAGAGGCAGACCACCACTTCTTCCTGGGTAGAGCCAGTATTATTTATCTGCCATCATTCGTAAAAATCGACGTTTTTTCTCTTACAAGTCGAGCTCCCAGTGGGATTTGATCTAGCAGCGGTGAGAGACGAGAACGTCACAAACGGAGCGTCTTTACCTACACCGCCACGGACGCACTTAGACGAGAATGTTCACTAAGCAACTCTTTATTTTCTCAACTTGTTATTTCTAGAGCCTGTAGTCGAGTTGAGGACTTTAATGTTGGAAACGTTTGTATAAATATAAATCTATGCAATCAGGACTACCGTTGCCATAAATTTCGAAACATTTGCCATTGAATAACATCTGTGTTCTATTGTAACAATGTACAGCGGTTGTATTGTAACAAAGTACAGCGGTTGTATTGTAACATATTATAGCGGTTGAACGTAATACAGCGGTTGTATTGTAACATAGTACAGCGGCTGTATTGTAACATAGAGTACAGCGGTTGTAAAGTAGTAGTAGTACAGAGGTTGTATTGTAACATAGTACATAGGTTGTAATGCACCATAATACAACGGTTATACTGTAACATAGTACAGCGGTTGTATTGTAACTTATTACAGCGATTGTCTTGTAAAATAGTACAGCGGCTGTAACGTGGTACAGAAGTTGTATTGTAACATAGTACAACGGTTGTAACGTAGTACATCGGCTGTTACGTAGTACAGCGGTTGTATTGAAACATAGTATAGCGGTTGGATTTTAACGCAGTACAGCTGTTGTATTATAACGTAGTACAGCGGTTGTATTGTAACATAGTACAGTGGTTGTATTGTAACGTAATATAGCGGTTGATTTGTAACATAGTACAGAGGTTGTATTGTAAGATAGTACAGCGGCTGTATTGTAACTTAGTACAGCGGTTGTATTGTTACGTAATACAGCAGTTGTGTTGTAACGTAGTACAGTGGCTGTATTGTAACTTAGTACAGCGGTTGTATTGTAACGTAATATACGGTTGATTTGTTACATAGTACAGAAGTTGTATTGTAAGGTAGTACAGTGGCTGTATTGTAACTTAGTACAGCGGTTGTATTGTTACGTAATACAGCAGTTGTGTTGTAACGTAGTACAGTGGCTGTATTGTAACTTAGTACAGCGGTTGTATCGTTACGTAATACAGCGGTTGTGTTGTAACGCCGTATAGCGCTTGTATTAGGATTGTTTTTCATTTTTGGCGATGTTATCGAAATATAACACGTCAATGATGGGTCACAAATTGTGCGAAGCGGTTTTATACAAAATGTGTGACCCATCATTGACGTGTTATACGTCGATAACATCGCAAAAAAATAAAAAACAATCCTCATAATTACAAACTTATATCTATGATAAATGTTGCTGACCGTCCATTTTATTTCACCTGCCCAGTAAGCTCTAAATTAAATTACTTTCAGTTGAACCGATCAGCCTAATCTCACAAATCTACTCCTCCCAAAGGTATAGATGTAGGCCTAGACATTTACGTTTCCTGAAAAATATGTTTCTAGTGGCGTACCTGCTTATAGGCACTGCAGACTCCGGCCGATAACTATTTCCATGATATGTATCTCCCCAAGCTCGTCAGAGTGAACCATTTTACCAGCGGGAAAAGGTTCAAAATGTAGATTGTTCATTTGTTTAAGAGTTAAATTTGTTAATTGATAATTTAAATGCTACAAAAAGGGTGGCCATTCATCTTTAATATACCGATATCTTGTGTTTAATATTGTTTTAAAGTGCATGTGTACGTGTTCCTTTAAATGTGTCGGTTAGAGTTACAACGTTACAGCACTGATTCTATCCAGGAAAACGAGGCTGCTCTGCTTCCACCACTAATTTACCCTCATATATAGCCTACATAATAAAACATATGCTGAAAATGACTTAAAACCATTCAACCAGCCAACGTTTTCCTTAGAACGATCACATTGATTGGTATAGACAGCTTTAGTGAACAATAAACTCAATTCCATTAAACCGTTACTCGGAGAATGGCGTCCTTCTAGTAGACCCATTCGTCGAGAGGAAGTTGTCCTAGCCAGGGTCAGGATAGGGCATACACGCTGTACTCATTCATATTTATTACAAGGTGAGCAGTTGCCAGAATGTTTATCCTGTTTTGCACCGTTAACGGTCAAACATAATTATCTTGTTGGAGTGTGTAGACTTTGATCCTATGCGACAAAGATACTACACAGTTAATACTTTGAAAGAGTTATTTGATACTATAGATTTTAGTCTTGTTTTAGATTTCCTTCAAGAAATCAGACTTTATAAATCAATATAATATTTCCTAAAAATATTAACTTGTTAACAAGCCCGTTGGCGGGCATTTGATGATTTATATATATACATAGTTTTATATTGCTACCATATCATCCCTTATATGTAAATATTTTTATCTTTATACGTTTACATTATTTTTAATTACCACCTCATTCTTTCATGATTCAATCGGTTTTTGCGCACAATATGACCTATTCATGTGTCGACGTGCCATAAAACACCATTCATTCATTCATTCATTCATTCAACGGGTGGTATAAACAAGTAACTATATACAAGAAAATATTATAATGATTTATAGTCTGATTAATTTCAGAAAATCTAAAACAAGACTAAAATCTATAGTATCTAATAACTCTTTCATAGTATTAACATTGTAGTACCTTTGCCGAATAGGATCAAAGTCTACACATTCCAACAAGAATATGTTTGACCGTTAACAGTGCGAAACAGGGTATACATTCTGGTAATTGCTCACCTTGTAATAAATATGAATGAGTATAACGTGTATGTCCTATCCTGCACTGGGCTAGAACAACTTATGCCCTATCCTGCACTGGGCCTAGAACAACTTCTCGACGAATGGTCAACTAGAAGGACCCCATTCTCCAAGTAAAGGTTTAATTAAATGGAGTTTATTGATCAATCAACCGTTTTATTGCAATTAATGAACAATTTCAAAATTGAAATCTTCTCTCATGTATTTTGTTTATCATTTCTCCATTTTCAATAAAGATATGTAAATCGGGAAAAGAAATAAACGACAGTGTCAGAAATATTAGTTTTGTTCAGTTTAATTCATTTAAGATAGATAGTATTAACCATAGTAGAAAAGAAAGGGTTGCCAATGTTCAATATACCATAATATGATATAAAACCGGTAACAGGTGTATGCAGTAAATCCATATTCAAATAACAAGTTAATGAGTCTAATTTTCGTTTTTTGCCTTTAGTGTCTAACAATTATACCATAAGTTTTGCAGAATCAATGTTATTACGAAATTATATCCTAAATAAACTCAGCATGTTATTATTGGCAAAAAAGAAACCCTAGAAAACGTAGAACTGTATTTTTAAAAAAGTTTATTGAGTCACACACTCACACACACGCAGGCACACACGCACGCACGCACGCACCCACACACACACACACACACACACACACACCTGATTTTGAAAAATAAACACAAAACATAAGAATTACATGGTTAGTAACATAGAACTGTACAGTGCTTTGGGTGTATATAATCATCGGTAGTAAAGAATCATTTTCTGTTAAAATTACTTTTTCTCAGCTCATGTATTTTAGATTATTTTTTCCAGACGTGAAGATGTATCATATATATAAGCATACATTTTAACAGCGGTGAAATGATTTGGTGCATTTGTCCATGCAAAATGCATCACTAAGTGCAACACTTCTCAGAAAAAAATGATTATTTACTACCCTAATGAGGCGTGTGTTTGAAACGAAAACATCAATAAACTATAGATAAAAATGTTTGCTGTTATAACAAATAATAGGGACAAAAGTCAAAATGTAATCAACAAATCAGTTAGCTTGTGAAAGTTCTGCACTTCTAGGGATACAATGAAATTATGTAAATATCGGTGCACAAAATAAATCTACGCAATCAGGACTACCGTTGCCATAAATTTCGAAACATTTGCCATTGAATAACATCTGCGTTCTATTTTAGGAAATTTGTCAACTCTCGAATTTAAGAGAATATTAGGAGAAATGTCACGTAACGTGTTCTCTTGCTATGCATGTTGGTATCACGCATACACAATAACTCTGTACATCGGTTGTATTATAACATAGTACAGCCGTTGTAACAATGTACATCGGTTGTATTGCGGTTGTCTTGTAACATAGTATAGCCGTTGTAAAGTAGTACAGCGGTTGTATTGTAACATAGTACAGCGGTTGTAACGTAGTAGTTGTACAGATGTTGTATTGTAACATAGAATCGGTTGTAGTGCAACATAGTACAACGGTTATACTGTAACATAGTACAGCGGTTGTATTGTAAATTATTACAGCCATTGTCTTGTAACATAGTACAGCGGTTGTAACGTAGTACATCGGTTGTAACGTAGTACAGCGGTTGTATTGAAACATAGTACAGCGGTTGCATTTTAACGCAGTACAGCGGTTTATTGTAACGTAGTACAGCGGTTGTATTGTAACATAGTACAGTGGTTGTATTGCAACGTAATATAGCGGTTGTATTGTTACATAGTAGTACACTTAGGTTATATTGTAAGATAGTACAGTGGATATTGTATTGTAACTTAGTACAGCGGTTGTGTTGTAACGTAGTACAGCGGTTGTACTAGGATTCCTTTTCATTTTTTGCGATGTTATCGAAGTATAACACGTCAATGATTGGTCACAAATTGTGCGAAGCGGTTTTATACACAATTTGTGACCCATCATTGACGTGTTATACTACGATAACATGTGTGTGAGGAGAACACTTACACTTGGTTTGAGGAGAACACTTACACTTGGTGTGAGGAGAAAACTTACACTTGGTTACACTTGGTGTGAGGAGAACAGTTACACTTGGTGTGAGGAGAACAGCTACACTTTGTGTGAGGAGAACAATTACACTTGATGTGAAGAGAACAGGTACACTTGGTGTGAGGAGAACAGGTACACTTGGTGTGAGGAGAACGGTACACATTGGATGAACGGAGTACGATAAACACTAGTAGGTCGGGTACAATGCCACGTGCAGAGTATGGTAAACAGATACGGTACACACATGATGAGTTTGGTACACGAGTGATGTGTATGGAGTCCGATCCACACTTGTTGTTCGATATTCGATTTGACATTGTGTACAAAAATAAGTTAAAGTGTGGCACTTCTAGAGATACAATGAAATCATGTAAATATTAGTGCAACATCACCTATTAACAATTCAAAGTTAGGACACTACTTTCATAAACCTAAATCAGAAACTAAATATATGTTTTCCTTTCATTTTAAATGTAGACGTTTTGCCGAAGTGAGTGTATATCCATAACCCCTATATTGTGAACAGGATACAAAAAAGCTATACATTGATACCTGTACCCAGATTTTCAAAAGGACTTGATATTCTCCATATTTTCCTGGAGAAATGTATCTATCCAACTGGCTTGCGGAATGTCGGCGGTTCTACACAGGTGCCCGCCCGTGCACGAAAATTGCCCAGAGGGGCACCGGAGGTCTTCCTCCACCAGTGGAAGCAGGAAAGTCGCCATATGACCTTAGTTGTTGGTGCGACTATAACATCTAATTCAATTCAATTCAATTTCATATTTTCCTGGTATTATACGATCAAGGAACCAAGGAACAATTACGTTTAAAGTAGTGCAAAGCAAGACCTCTTTATAACGTATTTGATCCAAACTGTAGCGAGTGTTAGCAGTTATTTATATCAGTAGCATTTCTATATCTCCATTTATGTGCATGGTCAAAGTGTCGGATTTGTAATTACATCGAGTTAATGAGTATTTTAAGAAAGTATTAAAAAAGAGTGATAATGGACCTTTGGAAACGGCCGAGCACGACACATACGAAATATTGCAGTCTCGGTTTGATTGAGACTGTTCATGAGCGGTAGTGAAATATTCTAGCTACCGCTCACGCCCTCTAGCCCCGGGTTGAGCAGAACTCAATATTCATAAAATCAATAGTACAAAATTTTAACCATCCCGAAGATGGCATGCATATAGCGGCGCACATGGAGTATCTTTCTTCCCCATGTCGTACGGCGTATGGTCCCAGTATCTAATAAAATTAAATGCCCCGAAGAGCGAAATAAACATAATGGAATTTAGTTGGGAGCAGCGGTTATGAAGCCTGCGTATCACAAGTAACAGCCAAAAGACTAAATTAAAAAGCAGACAACATATCCTATGAGTGGTTAAGCAATACCCAAAGCCTTTTATCAAAAAATAAGTAAGAAAACAAAAGAAATTGAAAATGTACCACCGATAACTAAATATAAGTATCGGGCTCAGCGATCTCCAAATCTCCAAAGATCGAATGTATAACAGTACTGATGGCAACATTAACCCTTAACCCGTTACATATATATATTTATGTGACAAAGGGGTGTGTTGGTGGGGGGGGGGGGAATGACTGATCAGCAGCCGGACAATGTAAGCCATGATCAGCCTGCGCGTTACTGGGTTTACAATGGACGCAACGGCTATTACAGTCGTGATTAGCGGGTTAAGTGTTAAGCCCTGAAATGTTTATTTTAACAAGCAGATATGAACTATCCACTATTTCGATTAGAGATGGAGCCAAGAAACGTCATCCAAAGTCTATGATATCTACCGTTTGCCGAGTCTGCTTTTTTAATCGGAGAGGGATATATTTATAAATACATTTTTTTTTATATAATTTGTAAAAGAAAAAAGGACAATCAATGCTTTCCAAAACGAGCAAGTTGTGTTTGACTCTGTACTGGCTGTGCACATGCATGACTATCTGCGTGGTGAACGCTTACCTGATGTGTGTATTTTACACATACCTAGAAACATTACATGGTCCCGCCTTGATTCCATTAGGCGACGATAAAGCTTATATTAGCAGAGTTTTATAACGGATATAACGGATAATAAAACACGTTTAAAAACCTTTGTACTGAACAAAATGCGATAACCTTTTATCATTACATATTAAATGTTTTAAGTTTACAATCTGCAAATTTTCTAAGCAAAAATTAAGGTTTTATTTCATACCCCAGCCAACCCTGTTTTCTCTTCTTGTTGAAGGGGTTGGATGGGGTATGTAAGTTAATACTCGGACCACGTAATGAAGACTTTGAAGCACGCTCTTTGTTAAAGTAGAATACCGCTTAAGCCGGTGGTAGGGCCGTGAGAGGTTTCGCACCTCATATTACATGTTCCCCTCATGAACGGACGCAATAAAAACGAATCTGCTACTCCCCGTATTTTTCTACCGACTATTTATACCACTCATTAGTTTAATTATTTACGTTTGCAAACAATGCTGAACATAGCTGAACGCATTATTCTGGGTATTCATCAAATTCAAGTCGAAAGCCGATGTATAATGTGATTGCTTTGCCCATTAATACACATTTAAAGTAATGATTCCAGATTGAAAAGTAGTAATTTAGTATTCTTATCACATCGCCTTTACATCAATTGCTATTAATTTGTCTGGGATCACACGATTTCACGATATGGTGCTAGATAAAATTGTACTTATGAAGATGAATGGACATTAACACAGACTATATAATTCGCATGGCGGTAATAAATAACCCACGTATGCACACTTATATATTCTATCTTGTTAGACTGTGCATACTTTGATCCTATGCGACAAAGACACTGCTAAGTTGATAGTATGAACGAGTTATGTGATAGTGGGTTATCTGATTGCAGTGTAGTTTTAGATTTCTTGAAAAAAAAACATACTTTATAATTCATTGTAATATGTTCATTACTGGACATTTTATACCAGTTCTGCCACACTGGAATACTACGCCGTAGACATGATATCCACCCATCCCCAACCACCCCTCCCCTCCCACCTACCCCCACACCTAGTCACGTTATACTGTTACTGTGATAACTAACCCCAGCACTACCCTTTATTATATATGCTGAACGTCTAGCAAGAGGGCTTCTAGAACCGTTTTTTTATGAAGTCGTGGGTGTGAACCGACCGGGGATCAAATTCACGACCTTCCACGCGCAAGGCGGAAGCTCTACGACTAAGCCACCAACTTGGTACATAATATCATTATAATATGTTGTGTTTGTCACAAAATTCAGTAAATAACATTGAATTTCATAGTTAAATTTATTGGAGTTTATTGCAACGTTGCTTGGTTATTGATGGTCGATTATTTTATTGTCAAGAGTGTTAAAATCTAACATTCGCCAGTAAGAACTTAATTAATGTTTTGATTATTTTACGTTAGTATACATATGTTTAGATATTGTATATTAAAATAATTACATGACTGTTTGATTTGTTCTATTTTTGGCTTGGACACCAACCACTATGTGTACATCATACGACATATTAGTTTAGTAGGACTTTCTACTGTTTATACAAGATCAACGTCAAGTTCCGAGTCAACCAGACACACCTCCTATATTGGATAGATATTTTATTCAAACATAAGGCATTACACCCAACAGTTCACATGCAAATAGTACATACATATAAACATGTATATGAAATACACACAATATTTTCCAGTTAACGACAATTTGTATAATTTCATAGGTGAGTTTCAAGATCATCTGTATATGTTACTAGTTAAAAAGTATTTGACAAATATTAAGTATATGTGTTTAATATATATTTTTAAATTAATATTCCTAAGTATTATTGTTATTCTTCTTTTGTATTACAAAATACATATTCTCTATAATACCGACAGCTGCGAAACGTCTTAAAGTTCTCCGGCCATGTTTTGTTTCATGAACATATTTATGTTTATTTAAATCGAAATCAATACGCAACAATAGATATTTACAATTCACTCATTGCAATATCTGTGAAAAGCGAGAATAAGGTTTTATTTGATGACGTAGAAAACTTTGAACAGGTAAATTAATCCACAGGTAAATGTATGTAGTTGTACCGCTATACAATACAGATTTACCTCATTTCCCGTGCAGTCACGCAGTGGTAAAAGTAGTATCTACGTCATGCAAATAATACTTTTTGTTTTACATGCAACTTATTAGCGGTTTTAAATAGGGACTATCAAGAAATGTTCATTTGTTTAAGAGTTAAATTTGTTAATTGATAATTTAAATGCTACAAAAAGGGTGGCCATTCATCTTTAATATACCGATATCTTGTGTTTAATATTGTTTTAAAGTGCATGTGTACGTGTTCCCTTAAAGATGTCGGTTCTAACTGATGACGAGAGGTACAACGTTACAGCACTGATTATATCCAGGAAAAAGAGGCTGGTCTGATTCCACCACTAATTTACCCTCATATATAGCCTACATAATAAAAAATATGCCGAAATGACTTAAAACCATTCAACCAGCCGACGTTTTCCTTAGAACGATATCATTGATTGGTATAGACAGCTTTGTTCTGCATAACAATGTTTTATTACTCAAACTCGTCTGAACTGTTTTCCCAAGATGATGACGACAACATTGATTCGTCACGGTAATATACCGTCTTAAATAATGTTGATGCAAACTGAATTTGTTTTCTTATTGACTGAAACAAGATGCACAGTAGTCAGAAATATACAAACTAATACAATATATGTGTGAGGCATATTTTAATATGTAAACAGTATTTTCGGAACGTGTTGACGTCAATGTAGACGCTTGGAAATGAAAAAAACCCACACAAAACAAGTTATTCATTAGGAAATTTATCTTTTTAAAGAAATTGACAGTGGGAATAGCATAAAAGTAGATATAAAAGTCGAACAGGTGAGGTAGCATTCAAGAACCACAGTCAAACAAAAACACGCATACAAACAATAATTACTAAGATAAACACAAGGCAATATATGAAGATGTGGCCTGTTGAATACATAGAACTCAATGCGTTTATTAGGATGACCATTTTCTGTGAGTTAGATAACCCTGCAATCATGAGTGTGAATTCGCGGACCAGTAGACTATACTGCCTACCGGGTACCAGTCTACTTGGGTTGACCTGAAAAATAAATTGGAAATCGGTTACCGAAGGAGGATTGCTGGACTAGCTGTTAGACTAATGCATCTACATCATGGTTATTCTATTAATGACGGCAATTATAATTATATGTTATTTTACCATTATATATGAGAATCAGCAGCTAAAAACACTCTCAATGCTTTAGGAAAGGGTCATCATAGAATCCCTGGAGTTGTTGAACTATCTCGGTTAATGTTGTTTATGTGGTTGTTAACGTTCAATGTAGGCTAAATTATCAAAATGGATATACATTTTGTTTTCAGTTCGGTTAGTTTGTCACGTCTTTCCATATAAAATATTAATTATGAGCAAGCATACTTTTAACATACATTTTCTGTGATTCTCCACTTGCTGTTGGACTGTTGCATCTACGGTTATCATGGTTATGCCGTAGCTGAAGATATTAAATGATACCATACAGTATCACAGGGGTTCATTTAAGACCATTTTATCGTAAACTTAAATTTCTCCGGCCATGTTTAGTTTCATGAACATGTTTATGTTTATATAAATCGAAATCAATACGCAACAATAGATATTTACAATTCACACACTGCAATATCTGTGAAAAGCGAGAATAAGCTTTTATTTGATGACGCAGAAAACTTTAAACAGGTAAATTAATTCACTCACAGCTATACAATTAGATTTAGCGCATTTCCCCGTGCAGTCACGCATTGGTAAAAGTAGTATCTACGTCATGCAAATAATACTTATTGTTACATACAACTTAGTAGCGGTTTTAAATATATGTTTCTCTCCGGGACTATCAAGAAATGTTCATATGATGTTTACGAGTTAAATTTGTAATTGATAGTACTACAAAAAGAACGGTGGCCATTCATCTTTAAATTGCCGATTAACGGCCTACTCACATAAATTGAATATCAAAGATATCCATGCATGTGTAGATATATTCGTTTCGCTACTTTTATTGATTGGGATGAGAAGAGGATAAGAGTGAGGCCTGGTGCACCCTAGAACCTGGTTTACTGCCCCACCTCCCCATAGCGGCCATTTTGCAAATGAAGGTTCCAAGGCAGTACACCTCGCTTGTAAACCCTTTATGTGTGTCGTGTCCCATACGTGGCTTCTTTTTTATCCGTGTATTTGTTGTTTGTTTTGCGATGTGTTTTCTGAAATATAAGAATCGTTCATGGGTACCCGGTAAAGATCGGGAATTCCAACTCGAGGTATAATTGTTATAGCCCCGCTTTCACAAAATGAAGTCGGGGCTGTATAGGAATCACGTTGTCGTCCCCTCCGTCCCGTCGCGTCCCGTAACACATTTTTGTCCCGTCGCGTCACGTAACACATTTTCATTACTTGAAATTCCTGAAACACTTTTGAATATGTTGTTCCCAAACTTCATATAAACATAACAATTGATGACCTTGTGTCCCTCTGCATCTCCCATTGTTGATTAATTTATTTATTACAGAATTATGGCCCTTTGTTTGACTTGCAATAAAAAATCGAGATATTCACCACCTTCATAGATAGTCTAGGTTTTGTTTCCGCTCAATAACTTTAGTTAAGAATGAGATATCAGCATGAAACTATCTGGATAGGTAGCTTATATGAAGAGAAAGCGTAGGGTTGCATTTGGATTCACTGGAATCAAGGTCAATGTCACTGTTACTAAAAATAGAAAAACAGTTTTCGTTCAATAACTTTAGTTAGGAATTAGATATTGGCATGACACTTTCTGGATCTTATATGAAGAGGAAGCTTTGGGGTTGCATTTGGGGTCACTGAGTTCAAGGTCAAGGTCACTGTTACTGAAAATACAAAAACAATTTCCATTCAATAACTTCAGTTAGGAATGAGATATTGGCATGAACTTTTCTGGAAAGGTAGTTTATATAAAAGTCAAGCTTGTGAATTTATTTGGGTAACTGGGTTCAAGGTCACTGTTTCTAAAAATAGAAAAATGGTTTCCGTTCTAACTTAGGAATGAGATATTGGCATGTGACTTTATGGATAGGTAGCTTATATGAAAATGAATCTTGGGATTGCATGTGGGGTCACTGGATTCAAGGTCAAGGTCACTGGTACTAAAATAGAAAATGGTTTCCATTCAATAACTTCAGTTAGGAATGCGATATTGGCATAACACGTTATAGATAGGTAGCTTATATTTAAAGCAAGCTTGGTGGTCTCTGTTATCAAAAATTAAAAAAGAAAGGTTTCCGCTCGATAACTTCAGTTAGGAATGATATATTGGCCTGAAACATTCTGGATAAGTAGCTTTTACGAAAAGGAAGCTTGCGCGTGCATTTGAAGTCATGGGGGTTAAGGTCACTGTTACTAAAAATAGAAAAAAGTTTTCAAAATATTTTCAGAATTATCCCCTTTGAATAGTTTCATAATTAGTCACATTTCTTTACTTAGAATTTGCTATTCGTAAGTAAGCAGATATTAAGCATAGCCATATAACTGATTTTTATTCAGTGAAATGTATTCATAAAAACATTAGTATAGACCCAGATAAACCTGTAGTAATATATTCGCGAGTTTGAAAAAAAAAGAAGTTTTATTTATTATTTGTAAACAATGTAGGACATTTCTGCTGATAACATGACATCCATTAGCGCATTAGCTTTTATACTTTGTATCTCTTACGTGATACATCTGGCCCGGTTAGCTCAGTCGGTAGCGAGCTCGAATATTGCGACGTTCTTCTGTTATTACCCGCGAGTGTAATTTTAGTGTGGGTTAGGAGTTCAATCCCAAGAAGGGATACTTCTTTTTTGTACCACTATCGAATTCCGTCAAACAATCTTGGTTTTATTTAGTAAATATTCAATAATGGTTGGTGTGTTTGTCAACGTAATTATTTTGTGTTTTATAGGCTAAAGTTACGGACATTGTCCCTTTAAATGACCCGGATACCCATGACAGATTATTTTGCTTGCAAATCATTGACATTGTGTGCATTACTAACGTTTTACAGGTCTTTTACACACGTCATGCATAAGTTCACGTTTTTTACGTCATTATTCATGCGCGTGACTTTTATCCCCCATGTGTAAGATCAGGCTTTCCATCATCCATGTAAAATGCTGATAACCTTATCCGATATGCAAGAAAGCCCAGTTCTGTGAATGCTACATTTCCTATTCTACTGTTGTATCTACTTTTTAAGAAAGAGAGAGATCATTAATAAATACCAAACTCTATTTGCCGGGATTTTACTTTACGATGTATTGCTCCTTCTAACTAGATTGGTATTTAGAGGTTTGATATTGATAATTTTGTGTAAAAATACTTATAATTCCATGACTTGCGTTAATTTTGCAACTTTGCAAATTCCTTATATAATTCAATGTGATTTACAAAGAATTTACGGGAACCTTCAATAACATGTTAATACATCCACGGGATATTCCAAATATAATTGTATCAGTTGATATAGCTAGTAGAGTAATTACAATACTTCTTGCTTCTTATTAATATGTATTAGTTATAGAATGTCCAGCGAGGTGTTACGAGCATATATCATGAATTATATCGAGTAGTAAGCCAAGATATGTTCATGATATATGCGTGTAACACCAAGTTGGATATTCTATGACCGTTTTATCGCTAGCCAAGCCCCCTTGTATGATATCTGGTATAACGGCACACTTTTTGACTTTGGACAACAGAAAGTACTCTCAGGCATGCGATAATGTTAAGTAAGGCATTGCATACTATATGTATTACACCTTTTTAATTCTACTAACGACTGGAAGCTTTTCTAAACTAATTTCAGGCAAATAACAAGACAATTTAGAAAGTATTTCTTACCGTTTACAATCATCTGGTGTAATTCTTTGACCAGTTTCTATTCCAATTGATTACTAAAATAACCTACAACACAAAAAAATGAAAGGAACATTTGGATATCGCCGAACACGATAAATACATGTTTTTTTTACAGTTTCGGTTTGATTGAGACTGTTCATGAACGGTAGTGAAATATGCTTGCTATCGTTCACGCCCTCTAGGCCGCGGTTGAGCAGAACTCAATATTGAAGATGGTATGCATATGACGGTGAACATGAAAAAATACTTTTCCCTAAAGGAAAAAACAATGGGAGAAAAAGAAAAAAAGAATTTAGTTTGGAGCAGAGGTTATGAAGCCTGCGTATCACAGGTAACAGTCAAAAGATTACATTAAAGATCAGACAACATAATTATCATACGGTTGATAAACATTACTCAGAACCTATAAAGGCTGAAGTAGTGGAAACACCTTTTCCAATTTTGTGTACATGGGACTCCTCGGCCAATGTCTTCTTGTGATTTCGTAACATATAAATCTGTTTTTGTACCATAGCTGTAATGGCTTTCCTTTGTTCTTGCTTATATAATTTTCATAAACCTGAAGATCTGAGCCAAAACCGAGCAATAACTGCCTGTATATTTCAGCCGTGCTATAAATGACAGATTCGGCATTTATACCATGGTCTACTCACACTTGCGTAGTTTACACACAACCTGTCAATCAAAATGTCAAATACCGGCATTGAATGGCTATGGTACAAAACTCTTATAGCATATTTTTCTCTCTATGCGAATGATACTGCACTCTCGGGTCTGCGGCTCTCGAGAAGCAGTTTAAATCGTATATACTGGAATAAAAAAATTCTATAAATAGTACATATAAGCGTATAAAAATAGATCCGAATGAGAATATCAATACTGTTAAAAATATTAAAAATATTGTGATTCATTTAAGATGAAAACGAGAATTGTATTTTCTAAAAGCTGTATGTATTTATCTCAACGAATTTGATACTTATCATGTTACTTAATCAGCTGGCTTCATTGAACAAAATGAACACGGTTTTCTTCAAGTTATCCACAAATTAGTATAGATGACGCGTCATGATATTTGCAAATTGGCAAAATTTAACCATGGGGTTTGACAGAAGCCCTATAAGAGTTCTTTCTCGTCATAATATTTTGCAAAATTTAAACATTGGGTTTAACAGAAGCCCTTTACGATTTCTTTCTCGGAATGGCCAAAATGTATACAAATAAGAAGGATTGATCATTATTGGGTCTTTCACCGGATACTCAGACAGACATTAAAGCCTGTAATAAAACCTCTCGGTGTCTGGACGAGACGACCCTTTTCTTTTAACTATGGTTAATAATATATATCGTAAAGAACTCAACAAAGCTAATGGTTCTGATAATATCGTTTATTCCCACTATGTGCTTCTTTTTTCTTTTTTCTTTCAGTAGATTTAGCTTAACCGCTAAGCGATTTGTTTAAGTAGTGTACATTAGCTTGATTCGTAATCGATGTGAAAAAATGATGAGTTTTATATCTAGGTATGCAACCATACAGATACATATTGATGACATAGGTGGCAATATCAGTTTTGTGAACTAAAAAACTAATATATACTGACGGTCAATTAAAATGCACCAGGGAATTATATACATTTATTTTCGAACTTATTTTAAAAGTGTTTTGAATTAACTTTATTTACCAATGGATGTATCAATCGTTGGTAACAAAAAATAACGATAAATTTGCTTATAATAATCAGATAAAAATGCACGGGTAGAAAACGGAAAGTCACACACCTCAATATCTGGTATGTTCACCGTTTACATTTACTACAACTTGACAGCGCCTTCGCATAAGGCGTCAAACAGCTGAAAATCAGCCCATTGAACACATCATGGGCGGACTGATACGTTGCTCATTGTATCCGCGTGTCTCCTGGGCGGTTCATGTCGTTGTCCGAAAGCGATCCCGAAGGTGCGTAAGGAGAATATTGCGGTCTTGTTGTTGCGACGTCACTCTTTGACGTCCAGGACGAGGTCGATCATTCTCAGAGCCCGTCTCATCATGGCGTAGGGCAAAAGCATTACAGTTGAGTGTGCTCAGTTCATTATATGGGCTGCCTCGTGAACATGATTGTCCACCGGCAATCATACCGACGGCTTGATGACGTTGAGCGGCGTTCAAACGTCCTATAACGTCAGTATTCCAATAAACCTATGGTGGCCTTTTGATTGTCAAGAGTAACGCTTTCAATATTATCCAGAAATGTACCGATGCATAATGCAAAAGAAATGTGTAGCACATTAAAAGCCTTTTCCTGGTGTAGGTCAGAGCGGGTAATCAACCGTGATGAATATAGCATATTAAAATACATTTCCACGTGGAGCTCGAAGCGGGTAATCAACCGCGATAAATCGGACAACATTTACGTGCATGTATTCATAGTATGGTCATAAACTACGACAAACAAAAACATGAAGAAAACAATCGGGAAAAGTTGAAATATCTTGCCTCTAAGACTGATGCGCGTTCACTGAACATGATTATATATAACATTTAATAAAAACAATATGTTATTTGTTGAAAACAAACATATTTAAAGTTTTGCTTTGCTTATCTTGATCTCTTCGACATTTTCACCTAACTGTTTTATCAGTTATTTCAATGGTCAAATTCCGAGTAAAAGGATAAATCAGTATTTTTTGGGATGAGTCAATTGGTATAAATAAACAAATTGGGAATAGCGTATAACTTAACGTTAATCACGATATACCAAATGTAATTAAAAATACAGGATATTTGTAGTAATACACTTATTTCATCGAGAAGTGAAGAGAATTTATATTTTCATGAATGAATTATTTTATGCCTTCTAATCAACGTTTATGCAAACAAACAAAAAAGTATTTTTGGCGACATCATAGGTTCAGTGTTACGAAGTTCCTATTTTGAACTCACCGTATCTACTTAAATACTTGACACATTTCAATAAACTACGATTGATTTTCTAAGTTAAGTTATTTCAAAGTCAGCAGTATAACTTCTTCCAACTTTCCTAAAAAAAAAATGCTTTAAAAGAAAAACGACCTATATCTCTACAGTATATAGTTATTGTAGAGAGTCCGTCGTTTTTGCTCTCTATAATACTATAAATTCCTAAAACACACTGATTTTCAGAAATGAAAATTCATTTTCATACAAAGTTTCCAATTTAAAGATATCAATTTAACAGTTATTTCCTCAGTCATATCTCTTAGAATGACAAGAGCAATTCCAGCAGTGGAAATTGTGTTTTACAGTAAGAAATAACACTTTCATGTCACTGGTAAAATGCCGTACTTCAGTGCTTATCATAAAATACAAGTCGTTTAACTGTTGTCCCTTTAACTCTTAGCCCGCTATGATATATAATGGACTGTTCTTTCTTTAAATTTAGACCATTCCATTTATGTTACAAAGGGGTGTTTTGGATAAATGACTGAAGAGCAGGCGGACATTGTAAACATTGTTTAAAATGGACGCAAAGGATATTGTAGTCGCCCTTAGCAGGCTAAAGGTTAAACAACAAAGCCGATATATCAGAAAAAAAATGTTAGAATAAGTATGTTTATTTTTAAAATGTAATGTAAATAAATGTAAATATTCCTGGTTGATATCTAAACAGTCACACACGCACATAAAATATCCGTAAGTATATGTATTCAGAATATACACCCTATCCTCTTTATTAATGATTCGACCTATTGAAAAACAAATGACCACATGATATTAGCAATAGACGATAAAAACTTTGGTACCAAACATGGCATGTTTATTTTGTAATTTGTGAATTTAATTCTAAAACAAGAGGCCCATGAGGGCCCGGGGACGCTCTACTGGCTAATATGGCTCTTATAACATCAATGAAGCGAGTGACTATTGTCTTAAAGAGGCAAAATATAGCATTTTTAACTAAATTAAGAGCCGTAACTCTGCCGTTACTGGTCCAATATGGCTGGTTTTCGAACTTGGCCAATAGAGATAATAATTATAATATAAAAAAAAACATTTAAAAAAAAAAAAGATTCAATAAAAATTAAAAAGAAGAAAAAAATAATAAAAGAAAACAAGAAAAATCTGGTAAAGTTTGGTAAAGATCAGATGAAAAATGAAGGCCCTATCGCCTTAACAAGTCAAATATTTAATGAAATCAAGGGCCATAACTCCGCTGTTACTGGTCCGATCTGGCTGGTTTTCGAACTTGTTTGAGCTTTTATTGACATTAACAATCTGGTAAAGCTTGGTAAAGATCGGATGAAAAATGAAGGGCGTATCGTCTTAACGAGGCAAAATATAGCATTTTTAACAAAATCAAGGGCCATAACTCTGCTGTTACTGGTCCGATCTGGCTGGTTTTCGAACTTGTCCGAGCTATCATTGACATTAACAATTTGGTAAAGCTTGGTAAAGATCAGATAAAAAAGGAATGCCCTATCGTCTTAAAGAGGCTCTACCTATATCTTTTTGTCAACCAATTGATATAAACTTTACTTAATTATAAAGAGGACTATGAAAAAGGTAAATGGCAATAATTTCACCCAATGTAATATGCGTTTTGCTGGTGAAAAACAGGATTGAAAAGATCGGATTTTTGGAATTGTATTCGTAATTGTTTTAGACAAGCCGATTGCGGAGATTTTCCGGTCTTATTCGTTTACAATCGGAACAACCTCGTATGATTAGCGAAGAGTTCCGATCGATTCGTTTACTATCGGAACTGCGCCGAATAGTTTGTAATCGTATTGCGCATGTCAGAGAAAATCGTAAAAACTCGTAGTTCTCCGGCAGGAATAAACGGCTGGGCAGCATTTTATTCAAGATATTGTTTTGATCATAATTAATAATTTACAGAACTGGAATACGAACCATGTTTCTTTTTAGAATACTCATAAAATAGCTTTGTATACATATAAATGCAGTAATATTGAGTATTTAATATTTTACATTAAAAATCGCGTAGATATAGGTAGTGCCTCTTTAACGAGGCAAAATATAGCATTTTTAACAAAATCAAGGGCCATAACTCCGCTGTTACTGGACCGATTTGGCTGGTTTTCGAACTTGTCCGAGCTTTCATTGACATAAACAATCTGGTAAAGTTTGGTAAAGATCAGATCAAAAAATGAATGCTCTATCGTCTTAACGAGACAAAAGTTAACGACGGACGACGGATGGATGGACGACGGACAACTCGGCATCCCATAAGCTCTGCTGGCCTTTGGCCAGTATAGCTAATAACTGTATGCAATTAAATCTAAACAAATATCAGTGTCCACTTTCGTTTGCAACTGAGTATATATATTTCTGCTGTTATGTAAGAATATAAATTATGTTTATTGTTTGTGTAAAATAATCACAACGTGAGTTTAAAGCGATAGCAGAATCCAAACGCTCAGTTTTAGTATTTTAACTGTTTCTTGTGATATACATGCTTCACAACCTCTGCTCACATCTAAATTCCAGTTTGTTTATTTCGCCCATTGTTTTCTCGTTTAGAGCAAAGCATTTTGTTAGAAACTGGAAATACTTCATTGAAGGTTCCATGTTCACCGTCATATGCATACCATCTACGGGATGGCTCTAATTCTTGTACTGTTGACATTTTGAACGGTAGCAAGCATTTGTCACAACCGTTCATGAACAGTCTTCGAGACTGCAATATTTTTTTTTTGTATTTATCGTGTTTTCGCGATTTCCAGATTTTTCTCCTTTCATACTTTTTTTTACTTCTGTAATTGTCTTTATGTTGTTACTGTAATTATTATATTATTAATATTACTAATTAATATAAACTGTATTTTGGTCGTATCTCGTCTTCCAAGTCAATGAGTACATTAGTGTGCGTTAATTCAACACATAAGATTATCACCGCCATAGTCGGTGCCGTGTCAGATAACATTTATGCAGTTTAAAATCAGGCTTTTATCGAACTTCGGATACAGAGGTATTGAATTTTACATTACCTCTCATGAACAGACTCCGGGTCTGCTACTTTTATCTCTTGTTTATGTTTGTTGCTTCCAAGGTATCCTCTTTTCAGTATTTATTGACATTCACACTAGCGTTTGTTTAGTGTTGTGTAGCGGCCGTAAAAAGTCGCCCGACTACAAATCAATAGTGTCATTACTTACTGGTATTTTGGGATCATCAAGGCCTATCTTTGTGACTTTAAAGCAGAATATCGTTTAAGCCGGTGCTAGGGCCCATGAGAGGTGTCGCACTTTATATTTCCTCTCATGAACAGACTCAATATAACCGAGTCTGCTACTTTTTCCAAGTCAATGAGTACATTAGTGCGCGTTGATTAAACAAATAAAGTAATCGCCGCGATAGTAGGTGCCGTGTCAGGCAACATTTGTAAGGCTCTGTTCAATTTGGCAATCGTGTAATATTCTTTAATTATCCACCATGAGTAATTGATATGCAGTTTATAATGGGACTTATAAAACCATGAGTAATTGATATGCAGTTTATAATGGGACTTATAAAACCATGAGTAATCGATATGCAGTTTATAATGGGACTTATAAAACCATGAGTAATCGATATGCAGTTTATAATGGGACTTATAAAACCATGAGTAATCGATATGCAGTTTATAATGGGACTTATAAAACCATGAGTAATCGATATGCAGTTTATAATGGGACTTATAAAACCATGAGTAATCGATATGCAGTTTATAATGGGACTTATAAAACCATGAGTAATCAATATGCAGTTTATAATGGGACTTATAAAACCATGAGTAATCGATATGCAGTTTATAATGGGACTTATAAAACCATGAGTAATCGATATGCAGTTTATAATGGGACTTATAAAACCATGAGTAATCGATATGCAGTTTATAATGGGACTTATAAAACCATGAGTAATCGATATGCAGTTTATAATGGGACTTATAAAACCATGAGTAATCGATATGCAGTTTATAATGGGACTTATAAAACCATGAGTAATTGATATGCAGTTTATAATGATACTTATAAATAGGATGAAGGATTAAATTAACAGAAACGCGGCTAAATTATTAGATATTCTGTATTAATCAAGGCATTAGAACACGACAATTTGATGAATATCGTTAAATCATATAACACAGGAGCATGGATGTCAGTGACAAGAGATTGTTTCATTAAGTCAGCAAAATACCTATCAAGTTGAAAAATAAAAAAGAGGCAAAGTAATTACTGGCATAATTGTATGAACTGTAACTTACATGCGGACCCAAACTCTCTTTCTAACTGGAAAAATTAAATTTTTAAAATTATTTTACACGTATTAACTTTTATAATTCTAACCCCTCTTTACTTCCTCCGAGACCAAGGTTTTCCTTTCGCGTAATTTAAAATCGGGAGATCAAGAATTTCGTAATAAATTTGTTTTAGATCCTGCTGATAAAGCAGCTAATAATGTAATTATTGTTTGACGCCTACATTACGTCAATGTTTTATCTTTGGAACTCGGTAACACTAATTCGTATACTGCAGTTCGATCTACTGAGGATGATGTTGTTTCCACACATATCACTCGGTGCACTACTTTCAAGTCTGGGGTAGACGAAAAGCAGAACAAACTGCCAACTATTTACTGGATTCTTAAATTACCTAAAAATCCATATAAAGCCCGCTTATTTCGAATTCTAGTGCCTACACCATCACAAACATTTCCAAACTTGTAACTTCTTGTCTTACTACCGTTAAAGATCACGTTAAACAATATTGTGCTAAAACTTATGAAAACCCTGGGTTTAATTTGTTTTGGTCTATTAAAAATTCAGGAGACGTTCTTGATACAATTTGCAATAAACATGAAGAAATATAGAAAGATCGGACAGGGAAAAGAGCATTCAAGGAGGACAGTCAAACAAAAAACACAGAAACAAACACGCAAACAGACAAACAAGAAGGCAAAAGTAATAATAAAAGTAAACGACATCACAAACACAAAAGGGTTGACAATAGGGCTACGCCTTGGAACGGTCAGTGGCAAAGTAGGCCACTGGGTTTTAAACCGTTTCTAGGGTGCACCAAACCTCACACTTACCCTACTGTCATCCCATGAAAACAGGACTGTGTAAATAAAGAAATCCCCGTGATGATCTAATCTCTAACCAACAAGGCAGCATCAATAGGCAATATAAGTAAAACACAAATATGCTCGTGTAAATACAATACAAAAAATAAATAGCCTAGAAAGCCACAATGAAGGTACTCAGTGACTTGGCAGAAGCCAGAGCAACAAGAGAATACACCATTAAAGACACGACAAGAAATATCATAGACAAACTTCAAAAGCCACCGTCCCAATGGACTTTAGGTAGGCGTCATCATAGGGTCCACAGCCTGTCTGGTCATCGTACAATTAAAGAGGAAAGCATAGTGGCGAACTGTAAAAGGGTCCACCACTGAGCATGCAGTACGTTGCAAAATGATAGGGTCATAACCTCTTTTGATAAACTTTTTAACAAGTTTAACGATAATATGAAAGTGATCATGACCAAGAATATTACGAAGTTTATAAATCACATCACCATGAAGTTTCATCTATAAGCACTTATGACTTCTCTACACTATATACAACCTTGTGGACTTGCCAAGAAGTTTTTGAAGCACTCACCCCTTGTCGAATATTTGTTTTTATATTGCTATGAAAGAGATTTCATGTTGAGTCTTTCACCAGATATCCAAGCAGATGCTATTGAAGCCTTTAATGACACCTCTCGGTTACTGGATGACATATTGAACATTGACAACCCTTTCTTGTCTACTATGGTTAATAATATATATCCTAAAGAACTTCAAATTAACAAAGCTAGTTTTTCTGATAGTTAGCTTCTGTTCTCGATTTACATCTCTCCATTGAAAATGTTGAAATAATTAGCAAAATATATGACAAGAGAGATGATTTAAATTTTGATAATGTTAATTATCCTCATTTAGATGGGGATGTTCCCCGAGCAACTTCTTATGGGGTCTATGTGTCTCAACTTATTCGTTTTTCTAGAGCTTTACTCGAGATGAGGACTTTAATATTCGTAATCTTTGTATAACTAAACAGCTACTCCATCAGGGCTACCGTTACCATAAACTTCGTAAACATTATCATAACCCTGATCTTCTTTCCAAATATAAAAGTAATTTAAGAACTCTTCTGCGACAAGGACTATCACAACCTGACTTCTATGGTGATGTGATTTATAAACTTCGTAAGATCCTTGGTCATGTTCACTTTCATACTATCTTTGTTAAACTTGTTAAAAGGTTTATCAAAAGAGGTTATGAAATTATCATTTTGCAACGCACTGCATGCTTGGTGGTGAACCCATTTACAGTTCGCCACTATGCTTTCCTCTTTAATTGTGCGATGACCGGACAGGCTGTGTACCCTATGATGACGTCTACCTAAAGCCCAAAAGGACTGTGACGTTTGATGTTTGTCTGAAAACTGGTCTTGTCGTGCCCTCAATGTTTTGTTCTCTTGTTGCTCTGGCTTCTGCCAAGTCATTGAGTTCCTTCTTTGTGGCTTTCTAGGCTATTGTTTTTTTTGTATTAATATATACACGAGCATCTTTGTGTTTTACTTATATTGCCTATTAATGCAGCCTCATTGGTTAGAGAATAGTTCATGGCGGGGATTTATTTATTTACACTGTCCCGTTTTATTGGGATGACAGTAGGGTAAATGTGAAGTTTGGTGCACCCTAGAACCTGGTTTAAACCCCTAGCGGTCTTGTTTGCCACTGACCGTTCCAAGGCAGTAAACCTATTGTCAACTCTTTTGTGTTTGTGATGTCTTATTTGGCCTTTTATTCATCTTTAAAATTGGTCTTTGTTTCTGTGTGTGTTTGTGGTTGACTGTCGTCCTTGTATTCGTTTCCTGTTCGATTTTTTTTATCTATATTTACAGTTTTATTATGTCGCATCTTAAGTAAGACATTCAGTGTTTTATTGCCATAAACAGTTAATGAGTTAGATGCTACTAGTGCAGTTTGAGATAGTGAATTAGTTTTTTTTCTAGCACATATATGTTTGCAAGGAGATTAAAGTCTATTTTATTTAGCAAGCTTTAATTATTATCACGACTGTGTCTACTTGTAACAATGAGATCAATGTTCGACATTATAGTGCTGCCACAGTAGAATACCACGCAACACCATCCCCCCACCCACATACACACACACAAGCACACAAAGGATCAAACCAAAGAACTCCCGCATGCGAGGTAGACGTTCTACCAGTAATGCCAAATCAGCGGTTATGCTGGCACAAAACAAGCGCAATGCATCAACATTAATCAGTAAGTGAAACACCAAAAGCGTGATCATTCCTTAAAACTTAATGAAGTTGGTGCAGTGATATCGGATTTATCTGGTGATAACTTTAAGGATTCAATCAATTAGTTGGATCTCTCGGGTTTATATGTGATTAAGTGTTGTAATTCTGGCGTCCTTATATGGTATTCCCATTGCTCACATTTCTGAGATAAGGTCATCATGGTCATTAACTTAATGCTCATATGAGCATATTAAAATAATACAGTTACGTTAGCAGGAGAAAATGGCAGTTGAACATGCAAACATTAGTAACGTAATCCCCATGGCAAGGCTATGGGGTTTAATTTAGCAATATCCTGTAAAGTACTTCTTGATTCATGTAATGTGTTTATTCTTTATTTCAAATGGCAAACTGAAATCAATATACAACGAATTAGTAAATTCAGCCATGTCAGTTTGAAGTTTTGTAACATTTCATAGAACAAATCCATGCACCCTCGAGTCTTATATTGGAAATTCAGTGTCACATTCACGTCATCAACATGTTCAACGGTATGGATATTTTCTTGAACTGTTTAATTTATATGTTATCATTCCTTGATTCAGTTTCAAATTGTTCAACATATTTCGGGCAAGTACTTAAGATTTATTCAGACACTAGTTTTTAATCGAATTTAGTTTTTAAAGTTGTAAATTATTCAAGATTGTGCCATTATGGATTATCAATGTAGATGTCAAAGTCGAACAAGAAATGTAGCATTCAATGACCACAGTCAACCACAAACACAGACAGAAACAAACAACAACTACAAATATGAATAAAAGGTAACCTATGATCATATTAAAAATCATAAAACGGAACCGCCTTGGAACGGTGAGGGGCAAAAAAGGCCGATGGTTGGTTTAAAGATGAATGACCACCCTTTTTGTAGTATTATCAGTTAACAAATTTAACTCTTAAACATCATATGAACATTTCATGATAGTCCCGGAGAGAAACATATATTTAAAACCGCTACTAAGTTGTATGTAAAAATAAGTATTATTTGCCTGACGTAGATACTACTTTTACCACTGCGTGACTGCACGGGGAAATGAGGTAAATCTGAATTGTATAGCTGCACAACTATTGCCAGATAATTGATAAATACATTTACCTATGGATTAATTTACCTTTTCAAAGTTTTTTACGTCATCAAATAAAATCTTATTCTCGCTTTTCACAGATATTGCAATGTGTGAATTGTAAATATCTATCGTTCTGTATTGATTTCGATTTAAATAAACATATTCATGAAACAAAACATGACCGGGGAACTTTAAACCAGCTTCTAGGGTGCACCAACACTCACTCTTACCCTTTTGTCATCTCAAGATGAGCAACAAGACAGCAAACCGTTAAGGATACGACAAGACAAGATTTAAGACAAACATCAAACGCTACTGACCTCTGATGATTTAGGTAGACGTCATCGTAGGATCCAACATCATAGGAAAGCATAGAGACGAACTTTAAATGAGTCAACCGCTAACATGCAGTTCGTTTCAAAATGATAGGGTCATAGTTTCTTTTGATAAGGTGTTTAACAAATCGTCTTTAATTTTATCTAATTGCAGATAATTTGTACTGAGTACCCAGTGACTTGCGACGGTGTCGTCTGATCCATCCTGCAATTTTCAAAGCACTGCAGTGGTTCGAGGAAACAAAACACTACAGTAGTTCAAGGAAACAAAACACTACTGTGATAGTAGTTCAAGAAAACAAGGAGATATAAGTGTATGATTTTGCGCATTGACCAGTTTACGCAATAGGACGCGAGCATAACACAGTTTACAATCAGTGTATTTCTGTAGCAGTACTGTTATGTTGTTTTTTTTCTTCAGAAAATATGCAACCTGCCACCCTCAAAAATAAATACTGAGTCTTCTCTACAATACCTATATTCAGCCTATGCGTTCTCTTCTCGAAAACAGCAACGAGTGCGAGAAATGACTGCAACAGCTAGATTAGTTTAACGTATCCCGCATATGCTTTCTTCTGAGGGATGGAATGCATTCTGTATCGCTGTTAATGAGACTATTCAGTATATTACAAAATTAATGTAATGATGTTCTAGCCTCACTATTCTTAGACTATTACTGTTAAAAGAGTTTGAAAGAGATTCTAAAAACTTAATCAACATTCAGGAACAATGTCAATTACAATCAATTTAAAGTTCTACCTGATACACGAATTCACAATGCTATGCTCACAGAGTTTACACTGGAAATCCATCGGATTTTGCCTTGAAATTTAGGTGGTGTAAACATCGAACAGGAAATGTAGCATTCACGGACGATAGTCAACCACAAAGAAACAAAGAAACAAAGAACAGCTATATATAAAGATGAATAAAACGCAAGACAATACCTCACAAACACACAAGTGTTGAAAATAGGGCTACAGTCTTGGAACGGTCAGTGGAAAAAAAGGCCGCTGAGGGTTGAAACCAGGTTCTTGTGTGCACCATACCTCACCCTTACCCTATTGTCATCCCAATTAACGGGACAGTGTAAAGAAATATATCACCGACATCTTATAAGCTCTAAAAAACAAGGCAGCATTAATAGGCAATATAGGTAAAACACATAAATGATCATGTATATATAATCTAAAACACAGAAGCCTAGAAAGCCACAAAGTAAGTACTCACTGACATGGCAGAAGCCAGAGCAACAAGAGAACAATGAATGAATGAATGAATGAATTTATGAATGGTGTTTCACGGTACGTCTACACATAAATAGGTCATATTGAGCGCAAAAACCGACGAAAGATGAAGAAATTAAGTGGTAATTAAAAATTAATGTAAATATATAAAGATAAAACTATTAAAAAATAACAAGAGAACAAACCGTTAACATGGTTAAGGGTACGACAAGGCGAGATAAAAGACCAACATCAAACGCTACCGTCTTATAAAAATTTAGGTAGTCCTCATTATAGGGTCCACAATCTGGCCGGTATATATGGTATATATGACATATGCATGGTTATTATTTTTTGTTATGGTAGAATCTGCAAAATGATGGCGATACTATCCGTGAATGTTTTAGAAGCCTCAAGCTAAAAGGTCAAGCAATAATATGCTAGATGTTCCATGTAATCCAATGCAATCTCTATAGATTGGATTTAACTATAAAGCTCAATCGTAAGCAGAGCAATGCCAAGAAATCAATGTGGATCAACAGTATCAGGTCAAGCCAGACAAGTCAAATTACTATATTTACGTGGTCCAAGTATTAACTTTCATACCCCATCCAACCCCTTCTCCAAGAGGCGAAAACTGGGTTGGCTGGGGTATGAAATAAAACCTTAAAAAGTTTGTATATTGTAAGTTAAAACATTCAATAGATAATTTCAAACAGGTTATCACATTTTTTTTCAGTAAATAATGTTTTTACACGTGTTTTTTGTCGAAATATCGGTTATAAAATCCTGCTAATATAAGCTTTCCAATCACTTAATGAAATTAAGGCGGGACCACGTAATGATATTTAGTAAATGAAGGGCACCTGTCCAAATTACGTAACATAGTTTGTTACAATAATACAAGTATATATACAGAGTTTTGTTAATATATACCTATGGTAAGGTAAATAATTATTTTATACTTAGGTGCGAAGTGATACAAGATTAAATTGGTTAACAAAAAAGTCAAAGTGTTGAGCCTCTTTGGTTCTAAAATACGAAATAAAAATATTATGTAACATAAATGCATTACCAATTTATTGTGGTACCATTATTTAATATGTTAAAACGTTAAAACAACTACATACTGACACAAATCAGAATTCATTCATTGATACGCTGTAATATAAACAGTCAACGTACAACATTCTGGAAGTATTCACCGCGTTTAACCTAGAACGCGTCATATACGGTATAACGTTGAATTTACGGTTTTGCTAACGTTCCATAACCTGTTGACGTCATTTTTATTGGGGATATGCGACTGAGGTAAGAAAACCAGGCTAAGTGTATCGAAATGTCCAGGTTTTTAGGATAAGATCTAGTGCGTTCGAGCCAGAAAGGATTGGCGTGTTACTTTCTCGTATCATTTTAGCTGAAAATCCTCTTTTTTCAATCATTCGTGAGAAAGGACGTTTTTCGTCATGATCTTTCTTGTCGTGCCCTTAATGGTTTATTCTCTTACTGCTCTGGCTTCTGCCAAGTCATTGAGTACCTCCATTGTGGCTTTCTAGGCTATTGTTTTTTTGTATTATATTTACACGAGCATATTTGTGATTAACTTATATTGCCTATTGATAATGCCTTGTTGGTTAGAGATTAGATCATGGCGGGAATTTCTTTATTTACACTGTCCTGTTTTAATGGGATGACAGTAGGGTAAGTGTGAGGTTTGGTGCACCCTAGAACCGGTTTAAACCCCCAGTGGCCTACTTTGCCACTGACCGTTCCAAGGCGGTAGCCCTATTGTCAACCCTTTTGTGTTTGTGATGTCGTTTACTTTTATTATTACTTTTGCCTTCTTGTTTGTCTGTTTGCGTGTTTGTTTCTGTGTTTTGTGGTTGACTGTCCTCCTTGAATGCTACTGTCCCTGTCCGATCTTTTTATATTTCTTCAGATGGACAGGTCATGTATAAAACCCAACATTTTCATACATATACATCCCTGCAAATAGTTTCTTTGCTTATCATGCAATAAACACCCAAATAGATGATCAGACACAGTATATTTGTTTTAGAAAGGCATTTTAAGGGTGTTTTATGGCAAAATGTTCAATTAACGCGCCATAAAACGGTACCCAGGTTTAACAACGTGTAATAAAACGGTATATGTTTTTTTGAAACCGATAATATGTATAAAGTAAACCTTTCCTTTCATGTAAAGGCCGGCTGTACTAATATGTATCAATGAAGAATGGCATCCGCTGCAGATATTCTAAAATTTTGAACTCACTTTTTGTGTAACCTGTCTGTCCGTCGTAGTCAGCCCGACAATCAGACATTGGCCATAACTTGAAAAGTATTTGACCTATGTTCATGAAACCTTTCACACATCTTCATCTTACCCCCAATGAATGTATTTCACATTTCCAATAAATCTTGACTTCCATTTTATCAAGCTCATAACATGCCAATATATTGACCTATAGTCTTTAAACTTATACTGGTCTTTCTTATCAATTATTTAATAGAGAGTTGTGACTCGTTTTATAATACTATACACAGTTTTTTCATATCAGTTAATCAATAGAGTTATGCCACTTTTTCATAAAAAAATACTTACAATTTAAAAAATCTCCCCATAATTCATAAGGATTGCATCCTCTGTCTTTCAATCAGATGATACAAGTGTTTCATGAAACAGCCTTCTAGTTTTTAACAACTTTTGAAATGTTATATAAATGTTGTATACTAGTATTGTAAATGATATTTTGCGTCGTTTCGTAATTTTCAGTAATAAGGAATTATCATAATTGATGTCTATGGAATTATGATACGATTTTTGTGTCGCCTTTATAGCATGACAGACAGTGACACTTAGGGACCACTTTGTCCGTCGTCCGTCTGTAGTCGTCCGTCGTCTGTCGTCCGTCAGCCGTTACACTTTAACCTGCAACCAAACCTTGGCCATAGCTTGAAACGTATTTGACCTATGTTCATGAATCTTCACACACGTCTTTATCTTAACCCAAGGAATGTTGTTACACATGTCCAATAACTCTGACTTTCATTTTGGCAGAGTTAATGCCCTTTCATAAAACTTTAACCTGCAACCTAACCATGCTCATAACTGGGCATAACTTGATTCCAAGCGCTTTTGGAAGGCTGGCTATAAATTATTTCACGCAAAATTCCTATACTTAAGGGGTGGCCTAAAGAGCATAGGTTAGATTCCAATAGGCGACAACATCCCACAAAATTCCCGAATTAACTTCGCCGTGCCTAGTCTGAGTGTTGTGAATGTTTTTGTCGAATGTGGGATAAAACTGCAAAAAAAGAATCCCAACGATCAGAACACAGGAACAAGCTCAATGGCGTCGGTGATGCTTGAACAAGAGCCCATCTGTTTCACGTCGAATGTGTTATCCACCGGGGAACGCAAGCCCAACGGGATGAATACATAGAGGATCTGACACTCGTTGTCATTTCATACAAAATGATATTAAACGAGCTCAGGAGGCTCGCTTAATAACAAATTCCTGGACGAGTTTAATAAAATTGTGTGAGGCTCGCTTAATAACAAATTCCTGAACTCGTTTAATTAAATTTTGTATGAAATGACGAGTGTCAGATCCTTTTTATCACATGAATTTTGAAATTTTGAATATTGAAATTTTGGAATTTTGAAATTTTGAAATTTTGAAATTTTGAATTGTGAATTTTGAAATTTGAAATTTGAAATTTTGGAATTTTGAATTTTGAATTTTGAATATTCATGGAAATTGAATTTTTCATACTTATTTTTCACAGGTCAATATACAAAATCGCGTTTATCGGCGTCCGCCATGCTTGTTTGTAAATACGCGGAGTGATATATAGGACGAGTGATTCGGTCGCCTTGTATTACAAGGAAAAACGTAATGGGTATATTATACGGAATACAAGCAGTTCCATGTGATAAATCTAGATGCTTATGTTACTGCTTGATAAATGCATAAATACTAACATGTGTCCCTTTAATAGGCGTTGGTGGGGTGTGATGGCTAAGAAGAACAAAATGACGTTGAGCTGAGTTGAAATCCTCATCTGTTTAATAAGACCGGATCCGATAACAAATTGAATTACAATAAGTATTTAAAATTTGAAAATTTAAGATCGGTAAACGGATCTACAATCTGTAAATTTTACATACAACATGTTTAGTGAATTATACCGTTTGAGTGTACGCTAACAACTTGTTGTACCGTTTTATGTCACGTTACTAGACAATTTTGCCACAAAACACCCTTAAAATTCGTTTCTTGAACACAATTATTGTTTCTGATCCTCTATTTAGGTGTTTAATGTATGATCAGCAAAATACCGCATTACGTGGTCCGAGTATTAACTTTCATATCCCATCCAACCCCTTCTCCAAGAAGCGAAAGCGGGGTTGGCTGGGGTATGAAATAAAACCTTAATTTCGGCTTAAAACGTTCGCATATTGTAAAATTAAAACATTCAATAGGTAATTTTAAACATGTTATCGCATTTTTTTCCGCAAAAAAAAGTGTTTTGAAACATGTTATATCGTCAAAATATCAGTTATAAAATCCTGCTAACATAAACTTTTTCATCGCTTAATGGAATTAAGGCGGGACCACGTAATGGTTTGCAGGGATTGTATATGCTGTTATACCGTATATGACTCGTTCTAGGTTAGACGCGGTGGTATTTAAATAAGCTTGTATTCGGTGTTTATTTTTGAGCAATAATATTTCCTAGACCTTGACCAAATGTTAGAAATGAGTTGGAAAATATAGTCTGCCAAATAAATTTTTCGTATGACACTTAGTTCATTCGCATATTCAATTAAACATTAAAAAGGATTAAGAACCTGGTTTAAAACCCAAGCGAAACATTTTGCCACTAACAGTTCCAAGGCGGTTGCCCCATTGTCTATCATTTTACGTCTGTAATGTCGTGTCTTGCGTTTTAGTCATCTTTATCCCGCACGTTTTGTCAAGAAAAAATGGGGATCATGTATTCCTGTTCGATCGTCCGTACGTCCGTCCGTTTGTAATGTTGCGTAACTCCTCCTAAACCAACAGGCGGAATTCAACCAAATATAGTGTATGACTTTCCCACATCATGACAACGTGCAAGTGCAACATTATTTTAGATTACGCCCCAAGGTGCCCGCCCCAAAGGTCTAAAAATTCAACTACACTATTATTGATTATTATTATTACATAAAAATTAGTATTTATACTCATCTATATAAGATACACAAAATATCAAACGTTTTTTTATTTCAACCTCCGATTTGCGACCTTTTTTATTATTATGTCATAAATTCAACCATACTTTGTGTAATACTTTACCACATCATAACGACGTGCAAGAGCAACATTATTTTTGACTCCGCATCAAGAAGGCCCGCCCCAGGGGTCAAAAGGACAAATACTTTTTATCATGATTCTTCTGTTGCCAGGAAACTATGATATTGCAGATCATGATTTATTCTGTTTCCGTGACCTTGCGTACAGGAGAAAGTTAACAATTGCTGCAACTCTATAACCTCTCTCCTGCTGGCCAATGTTGACTTCCCATTAACAAACGCGACACTTTCTGTGCGCACCCAACAGTGCAAGGAAACCATTTCCAATATTAGCCTGCATTCACTCAAAAAAACTATTTTCTTACGTATTGATACCAAGTTCAAGCTATTACGAGTTGTACTTTTTATTTAATTTGACTACAAAGTCAGCGTATTTGGTTTATTTTTCTGACAATATTTTGGTATCGATGGAGTTTCATTCGGAGCCCTTCGACAATCTACCGCTATGGGAATTACCGGTGTTGATATTAAAATAAACTTCATAAAAAAAACACGCGACAGATAACGCTGGTTTGTACTTGTTTAATGACTGATGGTCACCATGTACGATATATTAAATGATACATAAACTATTTTCTTAGTGATTCGTTTTAACTTTTTATTCCCATGCACTTTTTAAATAGTGATCTATTCGGACTTTTCCGACTGCTGTTGCTAGGGAGCTATGGTATTGTTTATCATGATGTATGGCACATACAAACTTTGAAGGTTGATTTGCATATTGCCAGGAATGTGCATGAGACTTTTGAGAAATTTTGATGAAATGTCGGAAAACGGAGCTAGGGGAGACAATCCATGCATCTCTGACTTGCACTTCAAAAAGGTGGGGATCTGCGATGGCTCACCATCGAATACATCTAGTTATAATTATTGTTTGTTTCTATGCGTGCGTTTGGTTGACTGCGGTCCTTGAATGCTACATTTCCTGTTTGACTTTTTTATCTACTTTTACTAATGTAAATAAAGCACGAACATCTAATAAACTATTTGTTAAATGTGGGATGATAAAAAGACTTACTATATTAGTATACACTGAAGGAAATTAATTATTTACAAAATGTCATACTCTGTTCACCTGAATTGTAGTCTCCAGTATGTTTAAGGTATTATTTTGTTAAGACGCCAGGGACTGGCTTGGTCCCGTGGATAGCACGATGAACTTGAAATACTGAGGTTCAAGACTAACAGGTACTGTTGAGTTTATTCCGTGTGTTTTCGGGCAAGACACTCTCTTAGCTTCTTCAGTCGGGTGGGAACAAAATCCTGGCTGTCCCGAGAATCAGAAGTGTATCCTTTGAGCACGTTAATCTCTCTCTCTCTCTCTCTCTCTCTCTCTCATATTAGACGCATAAAAAACCATAACCGCAGTACTGGGAGCAACACCGACGATTGCATTCCTTCCTCTTGCTTAGTGCCTCTAGAAATGGACAAGACGCACTTGGGTAACTCAGTTTAAAAACAAGATACTATGCAATATAATTATCTTTAAAACATATTAGGCCATTGACGACTAAATGTAATGCTAATTGGAGCTTGAAACTATGTACCAGAAAACTATGTACCAGAGTCCTACAATGCAATAGGGAGTGTGTATCACAGTCAAACATTCAAAGATAGAGTGCATATGCAATTGTATTTCACAACGGTGGCCCATTAGCCTCGCATTTTCCTTGGTTTAGTTTAGATTGGTGACGAAGGATTTTACCAATTTCATATATGAGATTTTTCCTTTTTCTCATACTACATATTGAATTGTTTGTGTTTCACTTTTCAGTTTTCCGAAAATCCAGTGTATTTCTGCAAATTGCCCATATCGCACGTTGTCCTACCCGAGTTTAAAGGGACACATGGCAATCTTGATTTTTTTAAAAACTAGCGGCGTCCCGTTAGTTTTTCTACATAAATGGCATTTGTTCAAATATTAATGTTTATTTTAAAAATTGTAGTAAGCCATTTGTTTTTGCATATTATGAACTTTTGATATTATTACACTTTCAACTTGTACATGTTGTACCGACATTTGCATTTGAATTATTTTAGGAAAAGTACTGCATTAAATATAGAAAGATAATACTCAGAGACCTGAGAACAAAAACAGCAACCTGCGGCGTAATCCATTTCTGTAACTCATTTCTGTAAGACGTTCTGTGCAATAAACAATTGATCAACATAATGCACACTGAAGCCAATGCGATAGTTTCTTTGCTTGCAGTCAATGCATCTTGCAAAACAACAAACTATTAGACATGTTTTACTGCAGTCTGACAGAGAAGAACTAAGGCTGTCTGTCTAGATAATCCATGCGTTAATTTAGTTTGTAGCAATTTGTGTCATTATTTCGGTTGGTGTTTCTGTCATTCGGTTCACAATTCACAATTAGGATCATTGTTTATTGCTTAAGCCGGTGCTAGGAGGCGTGAGAGGTGTTGCAATTGACATTACCTCTAATGAACAGACTCAATAAAGTCTGATATTTTTATCTCTTGTTTGTGTTTGTTGCTTCCAAGGGAACAACTTTTCATTATTTATTGCAGAAATATCTACTGTTTAACGTTGTGCAACGTTGCGTAAATCACGATCATGATCTTGAAGATCGTATTTGCACATTTGGTTCTAACTGTTTGCATGTTATTTCAATTTAGAACAAATTTAACATTTTAAAAGAAACATAAGTCGGCAATTTCCACTTTATATTGTATGTATAATATGCTGCTGTTAGTCGAATGGTACATGGCCATATTAGACCTTATAAACAGATAAAAGACTATAACAGCACATAAAATACCAAATGTTATCTCTTCAACATTTCATTATTGATAAAATACGCCTTTGGCTAAAGCAGGTGAGCAAACTTAGGATGTTGCCATCTCTTTACATTAAATACAGCACTCAAATAACTCAATTTTCGAATCAGAACTTCAACAGTTTTTTCTACAACAAGCCTTGGGATTTCTCTGGAATATGACATTGAATTAGATGTGCAGTATACCACTTAAATATCGGACATTCTCGAGTTGCGTTTCGTATTTCCTTTAGTATAATTATATTATGTATCACGATATCTTCAATCCGGAATACACGGACGCATGATTGTCCAATGTGCCTGCCGCTTAACAATTAGTATTTGACGTTCGAGCACATGAATTAAACTGAATGTTGTTTAAAGGCTTTGATAACACGTTATAGGTTATTTAGAGCCGCCGCAGAGAGAGGGGAAGAATACATAGGAATCCGGGAACCGTGCCCTTCTCTTATTATCGAATAGATTCCTATCGTTCTTTAACGTGCTCGAAGGATAATCCGATACACCTGACCGCCCAGATTACGTCCCCATCCGACGGACGAGGCTAAGGGAAAGTGTCTTGCCCAAGAACACACCGACGAAACTCAGTGGCACCACGGAGGATTGAACCCGGGACCACCGGTTACAAATCCGCCGCGCTACCGACTGCGCCACGCCAGCCCTCGCGAGCACATGAAGCCAAAGAGGCATACGAAGCTCTGCTGACTGGCATTGAAGTTATAACAATAGATGAATTTATGTATCAGAGGCGGAATAACCAACTATAACCTGTAAAACAGCATCAGAGAACTGTGTTTTGTCTGTTTCGATTATTTAGACATTTATTTTCATCTTTGTCCGAAATAATGCCCCACCCCATGACTGAACTGGACAAACACATTCGTGAATCTAACACATCGTATATTGATTTCAACATTATCAACAACAACAACAAATACACAGAAAACGTATGCCAAGCAACGTGATGGTGAGGATTTTGTTTTGAAAGTAAATGTAAGGTATCAAGAAAATAAAGTAATTGACAATAGGGGTGTCGCCTTGGAACGGTCTTCGTGATTAAAACCTGATTTCTACGGTGCACCAATCCTCAATCAAACCTAATCAATAAAACAACCAGGGACAGAGTGAATCAAGAAATCCACGGATGCAGATGTCTTGCTTAGAAATAAAAGTTCAACGCAGGAGCGTAAGGTAACAAACAATTCTACCAATGACAACAAAGGCCAAGTAAGCTGTCATTTAGAATGAGATATAATTTTAAAGTTACAAATAGTTTTAATTGCAAGGGTCTTACGAAGTGAATAAAATACCAGTAACTTTGTGCATATGCTGAAACGCAACTCGGGTATTTCCGCTATATATTGTAAATACAATATGCTGTTGTTAATCCAATGGTACATGGCTACGTAAGACCTTTCCTTTCGTAAGGACTAAAACAACACATAATACAGCAAATATTATTCGTTCAAATTTCATTATTGACAGAGTACGCGTTTGGCTCATGCATCTGAACAAACTTAGGATGCAACATTTTGCAGACTATCTACATTAAATACAGTACTGAACTGGCTCAATTGTTCAAAGAGGAACTTCAACATTGATGAATTTCTTGTAACAAAGTGTACTGAGATTAAAACGTCTACAACATTACAGTTGTGTCATTTCACTAACTAACTGCATCACTTAGTATTTTTTTGGAATATTATGTGGAATTAAGTGTGCAGTCTATACAACATATAGTGGAAATTTCCGAGTTGAGTTTCTTTTTCCCATAAGTATATATCGCAATACATTATATTTTGTATACCCTGATTAATGTTATTTGTTATTCAACCAATTGGTTTTAATAGACAAGTATAATACTATTTTCGCAGTAATTGCTAATATTTCTTTTCCCTCAAGGAAGTTTAAAATAATTGCTTGTTCCTACATAGTATATGTAGCATGCGTGCACGACAGCATGATACAGCGGTTACCCCTGGGCACGTACATTTCTCATTAATATACAACACGCGTGTGTATGTCCCTACGAGAGGTTCAGTCGGTTAATTCCCGTATATATAAACAACATACAGCTCTATAGACAAATTTGGTCGTTTTTGTATTTTATGGATCTGACAATTACCTAATTGGTTAAATGGTGTTGACAAACAATGAATAAATCATCGACCAGGGAATATGAGTTACTCAGTACTGTTTTCACTGTCACAGATAATTCGTGCTGCGTGCATAACACAGCAAATATTATTCCTTCAACGTTTCATTATTGACAGAGTACGCGTTTGGCCAAGCATGCGAGCAAACTTTGCAAACTCTTTACGTTAAATACAGTACTGAAATGGCTCAATTTTTCACAGAGGAACTTCAACATTTATGAATTTCTTGTTACAAAGTGTACTGTGATTAAAACGTCTGCAACATCACAGCTGTGTCCTTTCTCTGACTAACTGAACTTTTTTTACAAAACATCTTGGGATTTCTTTGGAATATTATGTGGAATAAAGTGTGCAGTACATATAATAAACAGCGGAAATTCCCGAGTTGCGTTTCTTTTTCGTTTCGGTATATTACTCATACTTACTCAGATGTGTTAGACGACGAATTAGCGAAACCACCTTACCACTGACAGCTTCTAGGCCTTATTCCTATTTTTCAATTTTGTCATGTATGTGACCTCGCTCACTTTGCTTTTGAATATATACTCAGTTGCAAAAGAAAGTGTACACTGAGTTTGGTTTAGATTGTATAAAGTATTTTTAGAATTAAATTGACAAATTCAAAATGAATATGTCATGTTTGGTACCAAAGTATTTATCAATCCATTGCCAATATCATGTTTTCATTAATAGTGTTTCAATAGGTTGAATCATTAAGGGACTGTCGCTTGATAAAAGAATAGGGTGGTACCAAACATGGCATATTCATTTTGGAATTTGTCAATATTCATGTAATTAAAAACAAACTTTATACAATTAAATCTAAACAAAACTCAGTGTGCACTTTCTTTTGCGACTGAGTATACATTTTCGCTTCGTGCTTTAGATTTCTTAACAGTTTAATGGAAACATCAAATCAAAGAGGTTAATGTTGAAGACAGAAGTGAGGCCTATGGTGGCATGCAGCAGTCGTCGTAATAGTTAGTAATTTTAGCAACTAAGACAACCTTTAAGCTCTTATCATGCTTATATGTCGACTTGTAAGAAATAAATCTAGATAAGCATTGTAAAAATGTTTTTGCACCCTTCCTATAAACTTATGATAATGCTATTAATTGATAAACTAGATCATTTGTTTTTGGTTCCGAGCTTTGGTATATACCCTGTTAACAGACATACAGCGGCGTAGCGTGGCATACTCAGATACTTACGTGAGTAACATCAAAAATTGAAAGTCGGAAAAATGAAAAGTCTAAAAGTGAAAAGTCTAAAAGTTGAAAATGCAATACACACAAAATGAAGTTTAAGGTGGTATAGGGCCTCGATCTTAACAGCTTTCTTACCCGTGATAATGCTCCAGATTCGCTTATTTTGAATCTCTATTTTAACATTTCCCCCCTCCCAACCCCCCCCCCCCCCCCCCCCCCCCCCCCCCCCCCCCCCCACGAGTAACATTGATATTGGTCACGCTACAACCCTGACATCTCAATATTAACCTCATTTTAGCACAGCCACTCTGTTTACATCCCCGTTGTATACTAGCATTGTTTACTCTTTATAAAAGACCAACGCCAAATTCAACCAGGCAAATCTACTATCTTGTTGTTTTTCTTTCTTATGTGTTAAACAATAAATATAGGATCTTACACGAGTCCTGTTTAATATTTAATTTATTGAACTATTTGAATAAAGCCATATGTTGCGATCAAATCAAAGCATCATCAAGGTGGGGGATCACGTGGTTTATAAATGACGTCACCGATGGAAAAACAACCCGCTTCGAAGTAAGATTTTCTTTATATTTTCCTTATTACTTCACGAATTTTCATGATATATAGCCTAAAATATCCGGAATTTTCTGCACTTTATTCCGTAACTTTGATTGTAGATGAATGTTCCACACATTTTTTGTTTAAGCCGCCACCAATTCCGAAATGTAGTTTTTCGAGTCGGTCTCGTACACTGGAATGAAGAGGTTTTCATGATATTCGTCATGAAATGTACTCATTTGCATCAGTTCTAGTCCCGCAACTTTGCTTTATAACCAAAAAAGTCATAACTACCACAATTTAAAAGTTACATGTGCTACGGTGAAAATAATTATGGAATTTCGAAAATGATCTCGAACACTGGCAGCGTGAAAAGAGATCTCGTGCACTTGTCTGTTTATACTTGTTAGATTCGCTCACGAGTTTTGTAATGCTTGGCGGTTTATTGTGTGTATGCGAAGTACTTATGAATTTTGGTTATTTGTAGGTGCCAGTGAAGTTTCTATATAGCTACCAGCACAGTACGGGTAACATTTTGGGTAAGGTTTTCCTCAGTAATTTTATTTATTACTGCAGATAGATATAAGGGATGATTATATGTAATGTAGGTCGGATGGCTTACATGTCACGAGAACGAACTCCGGGTGCGCCTCTAAATGGTATAACAAGCGAAATCATTGCTACATATGTTTTGTATCATGTATATGTTTGTATGTTTTGCTTTGTCCCGTACTATGAACAAAACAAAATTATCATAACCAATCGGAGGGTGGGTGTGTCTAGGCAGCAGTGCGATAAGTAACCGTGCGACAATTAAGCTGTGCATCATATCAGTTTTACTGTTTTTTCAAACCCGACAGGAAAATGTCTCCGCTATGATACGTTATTTGAAAGAATATAAATACAACAAAGTAACGTCTGCACATTTTCAAACTACAAGTATATTCACAATTTTCCTTGACTTCATATTTGAAAATATATAAATACATTTGATTTGAAATGTACTTCGTCAATTCGGAAGCATCTTTTGGTGCAACAAGACGTTTTACAATGTTGTATTGTACAACAGTTTCGTTGTGCTTTCCGAGTTATTTGTATGTTTCTATTCTATTTCAGGTATTAAGAAGATTTTTCTTGAACGAGGTACTGTTTTCAAAACGGTAGAGACATTTCGGCAGCAAGAGTCGAATACCAGGGCAGTACCCTTGCTTCAGAAAGCTCTTTGTGACGTGAAGAAGTAACTTGAAGCGTCACACACGCGTCATACCGACTTTAATAAACACATGAGACATGCATCTGGGATATTAGTATTTACATGTTCAACATGAGAAATCAAAACAGAACTTGTAGAACATGAATACAGCTGCAGAAAAGACTAACCAATCTAACATGATTATGAAAAATCAGGTTTAAAACTATTGTGACAGGTGAATTCACTCAAAAACTTAAATGGTGAATTGGTTGCATTCTTCATGTGCCATTTTAGAGAGCATGATTCCTCTATATAATATATTTAACGTTTCAGTTTTACCACTTTTAACATTTCAATATTATAATAGTTTACAAATGAAATCATAAAATGTCAAGACATGTGTTAGTGTGTATTCCATTCTTTTGGAAATAAAACTGTTTTTCAAAATAATAATGCTATTATTATATTTTGGGATGACGGTTGACTCCTTGAATGCTACTTTCCCTGTCCGATCTTTTTATATTTCTTTACAAACATTAAGTGTTTGTTTATCGTTTGAAAATTCTTTGATAATATTAGGTCAAGCGACTGAATGACTTTTATGACCGAAACTATGTTGTCTAATTACATGTTTATTTGATGTACTGCACGGGCTGAAAAAAATATGAAGCACGTTGTAAGCGTGTGATTTATATTTTTTAAGTTGCATATTTAATGATCTCATTATTAGATCACTAGAAGCTGAGATGGGCTATTGTGATCACATTTTGTTCGTCCTGCAACATATTCTTATGATCTCGTTCACAACTTAATTTTGTATTGGATTTCAATGAAACGTGTTCAGAATGTTCGAAAGGCTTTCAGATACGACCATTAGTAATGGAGTCATTGTCCCTGAATGTGTATATTTGTGAACCGAATCACATCTCCATTTTTCATGAGTGGATTTAGAAATTTGTATGTCTAAATTTCTAAATAATTCATACATTTCGTCTTATAAACACCTCCCCATTTTATCAAACCTTGATATTAATCGGATCTTTAAAAGATCTACATTTTGAAAACCAGTGAGATCGTTGTTTTTTTAAATAATAAAAAATAGAGCCTTTGAATTTTGACAGACCGTAGCCAGCCCCGAAATTACCCGAGGCAAATCCCTACCTAGCGGGGTCTGAGGACATGTACTCCGGAAAAAAACTGTTGATTTCCTACGTTTTAGTGCATTCCCGTGCGAATTTTTCAGTTTTATGTTGGACAAATATTTTAGTGATTTTATTTAATTGATTTTCCATTTGAATGCCTACTTCAATGTTTGGTAACTTCCCAAAATTCTACCGAGCCCTCAGAGTGACTACGGGACTGTTTGAAGAAAAAATATATACATTTGATATTTGTGAAGCTTGGTCAAGATTCAATGATAACGAGTCATTTATAAGTTTTCAACCGAGATGAGTGCACATATAACAAAAGAAAGTTAATCCCTTCCAATGTCATCGCTTTAGGTCCATTTGGGTCTCTTGGATGGGCTATTTTGCTTTGTTAAACTTATGTTCGATACTTATTTGCTTGCACTAAGTAAAGTGATTTTATTATGTATTCGGCTATAAATAAGTTAATCGTTACATTTCGTTTCAAAAATGTTTCAACTACTTTTTATTGTTCGTGTGTTGTATTACGCAGTTTGTTATGATTGTGTGATATACATATTGTTTAATACATCCAGTACTCCAAATGAATTTGTTTTCTTTTTGACTTTACATTGTCGGATGCATTTAACGCTGCATAATTACACAAATACGTTGAACTTCAAATATGTTTATTATAAGAACATTTGAGGTATACAATTCTTCACTGAAAGTCTAAATGACGTTTTTTTCTGATCTTTTCTGGTGACAAACACTGCACATGTACATACTGATAGGCATCCCTGGCACCTAACCGGCGTTTATGTAAGGTAAGCAAACTCTGATAAGAAGCCAAGGGGACATACCCACAACGACCACACCTAAACTATTGTCCAGAGGAGCAATTTATTTAAGGTTTTAGTAGACGGGCAACGGTCGTCAAATGGTTTAAAACGCTCGTTTTATGAGAAAACTTGCAGTAGGTCACACATTTCTGCGGTCAGTGGTTTAACCAAGGTGCTGTTTGGTGCCAGTAAATGGGCTGATGAGCAACTTCGGTCCTCTCGACCAATAAAGGTTGCCGCCATGTATAGCTTATTAATCGTTAGGAATAACGTAACACGAAACAAAATCAGTTGAGATAAAACGCTTGACAATTTCTTTTTATTCAGTGAACGTATTTATTCTGCGATATTTATTTCTAATATATTACATTGTGTCTTATGGGCATTGCTGTCATGGAAAAACTCACATACATTCTGAGCATATGCATCGTCATGAATGTCAGAACTCATGGACAATTAATAAATATTAGAATATTTAGACAAATGCAAGTTGCAGTTTTGACTGCTTCAAAATGTCCAGCTTCTAACAAAGTCTTGTTAAAAACAATTTACTTTCATAACGTCTTTATCCTTTAAAAACTAAGACACTGCTTTGGAGTGGCATTTTATTACTACTAATAGTCTAAGTCTATTATTTTCTTTTAGATTTCATCCGGATCCTTTCTCTAGTATCCAATGTATGGTCACTGTAACAATTCAAAAAGCATGTTTAATTCTTCATGATGTCATAAGTAACATTTATTTGTCTAACTGCCTATATATAACGTTGCCGTACGATGACGTAGTTTGTATGATGATGTCGTATGTTGACTCGGTCTTTTCCGTACGACACCGAACAACGGAACTACGTCGCCGATGATACAGTTCCGATGCACACCGATCTGAACGGAAAAGACCGAACGATGATTCGGCCTTCGTTTTTTAAAGTTTTTATACTAGTTTAATATGATAAATATATCATGGCTTATACCCAGCTAGCATGTTAACGTTCGTGGTAATCAGGCGTAACGTTGCGGTCGGACATTAGACTTGCTACGATATCGATAACACGTTGGCAATAAGTGAATTTCGGCGTAAGGTTGCGGTCGGAGACATACGTCAGGACGACGCCTAGCTCTATACCACGTTGGAAAAAACTGTAAAAATCGACGAATGGCCAAGAGAGACGATTCGTTATTTTTCTAAACACGTACGTCACGGGTATAACTTCCACCAAGGTGGCGCGACGTCGACATAACTTTGGGAAATATTCAACACGGCGAACGTTGCGCTCGGGCATCGTTCGTTGATACGACGTCGCTACAACGTTCGCAAAAGCTGTCGCCAATGGAAACAATTCGTTATTTTTTTTTAACCACAAACGGCGCTGCGTATAACACATCGGTTCACGTTGGATTCTTCACTTGCAGACTTGCAAACTGTGTTCATCTGCAAAACACGTAAGTATAAGTGTTCATCTTGTCGGGCAGAAATATAGTAACATTGGTTAGTTACATAAAGTGTGAATGCAAACAGCAGTTCCTATTTGTAAAAAACTCAAGACCGGAAGTGTGTTTTTGTTTTCCCTTTTGAAATGTCTCTCATTTTACTTCGGGTAAATCCAATATTTCAAATTTCTTTCTGGAGCCGCGGTGATAGGTGGAGCGGGGTGCAACCTTTGAAAAACGATAAGCATGATAAGCAGAACAGCAAAGTTTTATTTTTAGACTGATGACTTAAAACACTTTTCTACCAATCATCTTCTTTTTTCAGCTGCTGCGACTCCATGTTTTACGAAAAGCAGCACGGATTCGTGTTCAGATGAGGAAACTTCAGCGTCGGTCTCAGCATCAGTCTCAGTTTAAGCCTCAGCTTCAGTTTTGAACAGTTCAAAGGGAATTTAAATTAATTTGGGGATAATAAAATTAAACAACTTCGTCACATTGTTGGGGTTGCTGGACAAAATTACGTTGGTTCGAAGTTGTTTGACAACATTGGCATAACGCTGCCGATGGGCCAACGTTGGCAAAACGTTGTATACAACTTCGTGGCATTTTTGGCGCTACTGAGCAAAATTACATAATACAACGTTGGACCAATGTAAAAGCTGACGTCGAGCCAACATTAGTACAACGTATGGGAAGCCATAACCGTCAAAATGTAGATATTTACAAACCATTCAATGACAGGCCATTTAATTCAGCATGAAGTCATTTGATGACGTACATATTGATTCGATGCGACGTGTAAACTCGGTTCATTCGTTACAAAGTGAATTGATACGGTTCAAAGTGAAATGATACGGTGTAAAATATCAAACCATACGACGCAAAGCCATTTGATGACGTACATATTGATTCGATGCGACGTGTAAACTCGTTCATTCGTTACAAAGTGAATTGATACGGTTCAAAGTGAAATGATACGATGTACAATTTCAAACCATACGACGCAAAGTCATTTGATGATGTACATATTGATTCGATGCGACGTGTAAACTCTGTTCATTCGTTACAAAGTGAACTGATACGGTTCGAAGTGAAATGATACGGTGTAACATTTCAAACCATACGACGCAAATAGAAATCATTCAGTGCAATGACAAACCATTTGAACAAAAAACTAATGCAATACAATCAAATACAAGTCGGTACGATGAAAACTTAAACGATTCATCGAAAAATGTGAAGTGATACAGAACAAAGTAAATCAGCATGATGCATTATGAATCAGTTTAACGCAAACACATTTAGTCTGGTGGTAAGTAAAATGATCGGGCGAAAACACAGTCGGTGCGATGCAAACGCAATCCGTTCGACAGAAACTGATTTCATTACGTGCAAAGTGAAACGGTGCGACATCTGGCGGCGATATTTGCCACATCACTTGCAGGATTATTTCCCCTACATAACATATATATATTATGATAAATCAAAGTACCAAAAGTACTGAGAATGCAAGGTTTGATAGGAAAGACTGTATGAATGTTTGCACGATCAAATTTCCATAAATTTTACATAGTTTTAGCAAACTCGGCGATCTTTGGCGACCTACCAAAATCTTAGAGGGTCAATCCATTCCAAATATATTGTGATCAATTGTCATTAAACTGTTTCAAATCTAGACTAGAATATTTTTTTATGAAATTGCTGATGGATAGACAGATTTGTGATTTGTGTTTATGGCCAAACTGTCACTCAAGATGACCTCCATGTCTAAAAGTATGTCATTTACAGAGTGGCGTGTATTAAGTAGTCTTCCGGGAACAAGATGCACATGAGGGCCTGTATCACTCTACTGGCTTGAATAGTCTAAGGCCGGAAAACAGTTTGTGTCTCGCCTTTTCGAAAAAAAAAGAGACATATGTGTTGCTTTTCCGGCGGCGGCGGCGTCAACATTCAAGTTTGAGTTTAGGTCATTTTCTCACAAACTGTATGCACTAGACCTTTCAAACTTTGCTTGTAGTTGTATCTTGGGTGGTACATCGCAACGTGACAAAGCAAATGTGGAAGTGACCTTGACCCTCCAAGCAAAGGGCAGATAACTTAATAATTTTTAAGTTCAACTTTTGCATTTAGGTCACTTTTTCACAAACTAGACCTTTAAAACTTTGCTTATAGTTATATCTTGAGTGGTAAACAACGTGACAAAGCAAATGTGAAAGTAACCTTGACCCTCCAAGCAAAGGGCAGATAACTTAATTGTTACCTTCAACTTTTGCGTTTAGGTCACTTTTTCACAAACTGTATGCACTAAGACCTTTAAAACTTTGCTTATAGTTGTATCTTGAGTGGTACATTGCAACGTGACAAAGCAAATGTGGATGTAACCTTCACCATCCAAGCCAAGGGCAGATAACTTTAATTGTTACAATTACATCACTCTCTCATGAATTATAATTATGCACTAGATGTTTTAAACCTAATTTATAGCTTAATCATTGGAAGAAAACATATTCTATTTTGACATAGTTGTGTCTTGGGTAGTGCATCTTTTTGGATGCATGGATTTCATCTATGACCTTGACCTACTTTCTGGAGCTGATAATTTTTAGCTCTACTGGCTAAGGGCCTTCACTTTTCATCCGATCTTTACAAAACTTTAACATATTGTTAATATCAATGAAAGCTCGCACAAGTTCGAAAACCAGCAGATCGGACTAGTAACAGCGGAGTTATGGCCCTTGATTTAGTTAAAAAATGCTATATGTTGCCTCGTTAATACGACAGGGCTTTCATTTTTCATCTGTTCTTTACCAAACTTTACCAGATGTTTTGCCCTTTTTTTATTATTAGAATATTTTTTTTATTATTTGTACATCTTTTATGCCTAAATTTGTTTTAAATATATATATATTTTTTTATTTATTTTTTTTATTATTTTTATTTATTATTTTGTTTTTGTTTTTTTGTATTTGATATATTTATTGATTTATTGTTTTAAATGTTTTTGTTTTTTCTGTTTTTGTTTTTTTTCTATTTCATTTTTTTTTTTCGGTTCGTTGATTTTTGATGGCCCCTTGACATTTTTACTTTTAAATTTCTTGTCGGCTCTACTCCTCCTAAAGCCTTGTTGGATTTCGACGAAACTTGGCAGGAAGCATCGGTAAGATGTCTAGTTGTGCATATCACGCTTTTTTCCAGTTCGCTGATTTATGACGGAGTTATGGCACTTTCACATTTAAATTTGTTGTCGGCGCTTACTCCTCCTAAACTTTCCATAAAATTTGGCAGGAAGCCTCAGTATGATGTCTAGTTGTGCAAATCGCGGTATATCAATGAAATCTCGGACAAGTTCGAAAACCAGCCAGATCTTGTTAGTAACGACAGGTTATGGCCCTTGATTTGTTGAAAAATGCTATATTGTATTTACTTTGTTAAATCTGTAGTTACTTCATTTTTTATCTGATCTTTACCATATTTGTTTAGAATGTTAATATAACCTCCCACCTTTCATTCATAGAAGTGGGACAATTTAAAAAATACCCATGCCAGACTAGACACAGCAGACTTATTGCCTATGATTACCAGGTGAGCGATCTAAGGCCATCCTATCCCTGTTGTTTTTGCAATGTTTTAAAAACAAATACTGATGGGAATTTTATGTCGACAACCCTTGAGGTAAGAGCCGTTTTAGCCAGTAGAGCATCCACAGGCCCTCTTGGGCCTCTTGTTTTTAATATAATGGCATTTTCCTTTTAAACAAATGCACTTAAATGTCATCTCAGCAAACGGCAAACTCCATTGTTTTTAGTTACTAAAATGTTTACAACCTCATTTAAGCATCATTGACCTTTTTAAGTCCAGCCCCCGTTAGGCGAGACATGTGAATCCACGGATTTCTTGTTTAAAAAATCAAAGGCTATAACTCTGATGTGTCTAGGCTGATGCAACTGGTTTTGAAATTGTCCAAGTTCAGTGGCGTAACCTAGAAAACGTCTTCTGCTGCAGGGACAAATAACTTAACAAGAGGCACTACCCGTTGATTCAGCTTCTCTAGTCTGATGCAACTGGTTTTGAAATTGTCCAAGTTCAGTGGCGTAACCTAGAAAACGTCTTCTGCTGCAGGGACAAATAACGTAACAAGAGGCACTACCCGTTGATTCAACTTCTCTATGTCTGTCCCACACATTGAAAAGAAACTTTGCTGTAGTATTTACTAAAAAAAATAAAATACAAATTTATTGGTGGAAAGAAGAATTGAAATTGACTATAGGTAAATAGACGGGTATTTTGATAAACAACAACAACAAGAAACAGAACAGAAACTATCTGGACGAAGTAGGTTAAAATGCTGCAGCCATGTGCAGTTTCAAACGGTGTCCGGTTGGGGCCAGATACAATGTCGCATTGTCGTGGGCAACACGACAACTCGACATTAAGATACGACAACGCTACATTGCAATGCGATAACGCAATGCAATGTCACGACAACGCGACAATTATGTCGCGATGTCATATTGCAATGTCGCGACAACGCAATGCAATGTCACGACAACGCTACATTGCAATACGACATCGCGACATAATTGTATTGCAATGGCGCGTTGTCGTGACATTGCATTGCGTTGTCGCGACATTGCAATATGACATCGCGACATTTATGTCGCGATAAATGTCGCGATGTCGTATTGCAATATATCGTTGTCGTAATTCAATGTCGAGTTGTCGTATCGCAATGTCGCATTGTCATATCGCAAAGTCGCGATGTCGCATTGTCGGGTGTCGCATTGTTGCCCACGACAATGCAACATTGTATCTGGCCCCAACCGGACACCGTTTGAAACAGCACATGGCTGCACAATTTTAACCTACTTCGTCCAGCTAGGTTGTGTTCTGTTTCTTCTTGTTGTTGTTTATTTATCAAAACTATGGTCACTTTTACCCGTGTATTTACTTATAGTCCATTTCAATTCTTCTTTCCACCAATAAATTTGTATTTTATTTTTTTAGTAAATACTACAGTAACGTTTCTTTTCAATGTGTGGGTCAGACATAGGGAAGTTGAATCAACGGGTAGTGCCTCTTGTTAAGTTAGTTGTCCCTGAAGCAGAAGACGTTTTCTAGGTTACGCCACTGAACTTGGACAAGTTCAAAGCCAGTTGCATCAGACTAGACACATCAGAGTTATAGCCTTTGATTTAAAAAAAACCTGTTTTTCGGTAGGCCTTAGACTATTCAAGCCAGTAGAGTGATAAAGGTCCTCTTGTGCATCTTGTTCCCGGAAGACTACTTAATACACGCCACTCTGTAAATGACAATTTTAGACATGGAGGTCATCTTGAGTGACAGTTTGGCCATAAAACACAAAGCTGTCTATCCATCAGCAATTTCATAAAAAAATATTCTAGTCTAGATTTGAAACAGTTTAATGACAATTGATCACAATATATTTGGAATGGATTGACCCTCTAAGATTTGCTAGGTCGCCAAAGATCGCCAAGTTGGCTAAAACTATGTAAAATTTATGGAAATTTGATCGTGCAAATATCCATACAGTCTTTCCTATCAAACTTTGCATTCTCAGTACTTTTAGTACTTTGATTTATCATATATTATGTAGAGGAAATAACCATGCAAGAGATGTGGCAAATGTCGCCGCCAGATGTCGCACCGTTTCACTTTGCACGTAATGAAATCAGTTTCTGTCGAACGGATTGCGTTTGCATCGTATCGAATCAATATGTACGTCATCAATTGACTTTGCGTCGTATGGTTTGAAATTTTACACCATATCGTTTCACTTCGAACCGTATCAATTCACTTTGTATCGAATGAACCGAGTTTATACCGTATCATTTCACTTCGAACCATATCAATTCACTTTGTTACGAATGAACCGAGTTTCCACGTCGCATCGAATCAATATGTACGTCATCAAATGACTTTGCGTCGTATGGTTTGAAATTTTACATCGTATCATTTCACTTTGAACCGTATCAATTCACTTTGTAACGAATGAACCGAGTTAACACGTCGCATCGAATCAATATGTACGTCATCAAATGACTTCATGCTGAATTAAATGGCCTGTCATTGAATGGTTTGTAAATATCCACATTTTGACGGTTATGGCTTCCCATAACAACGTTAGCATTTTAGGTGGGCGCTTAATTACCCCCACACTGCAAGATATGAGATTAGCAGTCGTAAACAAACAGCCCAGAAACGTCTTAATGTACAGATATATGGTAATTAATGCGTTGTTGTTTTTTACATTCAAATTCATGTGTACAATGTTTTTTTCCTGCGGACAATGAACCTGATCGGTATATACGAGTACATCTTTGTTTTGCATAACAATGTTTTATTACTCAGACACGTCTGAACTGTTTTTCCGGGACGATGATGACAACATAGATGCGTCACGGGAATATAACGTCTTAAATAGTGGTGAATTTGTTTTCTCGTTTGCTGAAAGAAGAAATATACAATACTAATACAATAACGGTAAACTAATGTGTAAGGCTTATTTAAATATGTAAACAGTAATTCCAGAACGTTGACGTCTATTTTGACTATTAGGAAATGAAAAAAGGAGTAATTATTCACAATGGAATGAAGTTTGGAACATATGGCCTGCTATACATAGCACTTAGTGCGTGTTTTGTTGACTATTTTGTGTGAATACTCCATATTCTGCATCTACATTCTAAATACATTAAATGTTTTATTAACATACAGAGTCACAAGGTTTCGTATACTATCAAAGGCATATATATATATATTTGTAGATATATCGTTTTGATACTTTAAATCGGATAAAATTGGGGTAAGAGTGAGGTTTGGTGGACACTAGAAACTGGGTTAAAGTCCCATTTTGCCATTGACCATTCCAATGCGGTATCTCTTTGTTCATCCATTAGTTCGTTGTTTGCTTTAAATGTGTGTTATGGATAACCGAGTTCTGTGAATGTGTGTTATGGATAGCCGAGCTCTGTGAATGTGTGTTATGGATAGCCGAGTTCTGTGAATGTGTGTTATGGATAGCGAGCTCTGTGAGTGTATGTGTGTTATGGATGGCCGAGCTCTGTGAATGTGTGTTATGGATAGCCAAGCTCTGCGAATGTGTGTTATGGATAGCCGAGCTCTGTGAATGTGTGTTATGGATAGCCGAGCTCTGTGAATGTCTGTTATGGATAGCCGAGCTCTGTGAATGTGTGTTATGGATAGCCGAGCTCTGTGAATGTGTGTTATGGATAACTGAGCTCTGTGAATGTGTTTTATGTATAGCCGAGCTCTGTGAATGTGTGTTATGGATAACCGAGCTCTGTGAATGTGTGTTATGGATAGTCGAGCTCTGTGAATGTGTGTTATGGATAGCCGAGCTCTGTGAATGTGTGTTATGGATAGCCGGACGCCGAGTTCTGTGAACGTGTGTTATGGATAACCGAGCTCTGTGAATGTGTTTTATGGATAGCCGAGCTCTGTGAATGTGTGTTATGGATAGCCAAGCTATGTGAATGTGTGTTATGGATAGCCGAGCTCTGTGAATCCTAAATCTCCCTATATCTACTGTTGTATCTATTTTTAAGAGAGAGAAAGATCATTAATAATTACCAGACATCCTAAATACCCTACGATTAAAGAAATATAAAAAGATCGGACAGGGAAAGTAGCATTCAAGGAGGACAGTCAACCACAAAACACAGAAACAAACACGCAAACAGACAAACAAGAAGGCAAAAGTAATATTCAGTGCAAACGACATCACAAACACAAAAGAGTTGACAATAGGGCTACCGCCTTGGAACGGTCAGTGGCAAAGTAGGCCACTGGGGGTATAAACCGGTTCTAGGGTGCACCAAACCTCACACTTACCCTACTGTCATCCCATTAAAACAGGACAGTGTAAATAAAGAAATCCCTGTGTGCTCCAAATTTAATTGTATCGGTTGATCAGCTCCATTAAGTAATTATACTAACTCCTGTTGGTAAAATGGCGCTGCAAACTATATGTATTACACCTTTAAATTTGACTTCCAACTGAACGCCTTTCTACATTATTTTCAGCCAAATAATAAACTCATTTTAAAGATAAGGATCACGGTGTTCCAATTGCTTACTAATGTGACATACTCCTAAAGTAGATATAAAAAATCGAACAGGAAAAGTAGCATTCAAGCACGACAGTCGACCACACAATCATCTTATAAACAAAAGTCAGAAAAAAAGAGTAATTGTTTATAATAATTGCTCATGGGGAAACTATTTAAGAGATATAATAATTTCCCTCGAAACCGTAACCTAATGTTTTCTCCTTCGGGGTTTGCACAACAATGTTTAATTGCCATAGGCTGACACATTAACTTTCCCGCTTTTAGAGGTCTACGAACTTAGAAGAGGACGTTATTTGTCATTGTAAACACGTTTGAAAGAGGCCGTGTGATAACATATTTCTATTAAAGGACAATGTCAGGGACATTACCTGTCAAAGGACAATGCTAGACAGAATGAGTTCAGGATGACACTTTCTATAGGTTATTAGATTTGTATTGGGATATATCCACGAGTTCTTGCGTGGATAAATATAAAGCTAGCAATTGAAATGCGATGGTTTGCTTTGATACAATCGCTATTGAAGATCAATTGCTGAAGATCAATCACATTTATAGTGCAGATAAATCAATATTGAAATGCTTCGCGCAATATTAATTAATACGAGATCCCATGAATATATCCCAAGACAAATATAATAACACGTTTAATGCAATCGCACTCTTAATGAAAATAACAATAATTGGAACAGATAGATTAGTTTAATTTAAAAGTCTTATTTTCATCAAAACATTTATTTGAATCAAGCATATTCGTAACATCGTGGGAATTTTCCACAATGAAACCAACATACTACGGTCAGCTTTTACCACTTAACATACATGCTGTGACGTTAAATATGAAATGCACAGGAAACGATACGTTGCACCAATCACGAACGCGTATGCAAAAGTAGTTCCAAGTATATTACATACCCACTATGACTACACGTCGGATATGGGCGAACATTGGCGTTTCCAGTTACATTGAATTTCAAAGTAAACGGAGTTCGCAAAATAACGAATATTTTAGGTAGTTTACATGCCTCAATGATAGACTGCAGTACCACGGTCAATACGTCTTTGTGATTTCATAACATATTAGATGTTTATTTTTATTTAGTAGGTGTATAAAGATAGATCCGATTAAGGATATAAATACAGTTAAACACAATAATCTGGACTGTACAGATGCAACTTCCAGTTGTGTTTCATTTAAGATGAAAACGAGAATTGTAGTCCTTGTAATACGTATACATGTAACAACGGATCTGCATACGTATCATGTAACCTTGAACAAAACAGATCTTCAATATATCCACTTATTACTATGTTGATGAAACGTTAACACCATGCTGTTTTGCATAGTTTAGACCTGGAGTTTGACGGAAGCCTTTAAATAATTTAGTCGCCATTTTGTTTGAGTAGTAGTTAATATAAATAGATACAAGTCTCGGTGTCCGGATGATATATTTCACATTGAGGTCTCCACTACACAGGTCACTTGAAACCCACAGTAGGATAATTATTGCGCCAGAATGTTCTTCGTTTTTAAATATTTTTAATAATTGCTGATATATACTGAACCAAACAGCTAACGCATCAGTAGACAATACCTTTAATATCTCAATAATAACAATCAATAAATCAAAAACAAAATATTCTGAACGAGACAAATATCTTGTCAATAACGACTGTAAATTTAAAAAAAATCGTTCAATTCACCTGTCTCCAACGGTACCAGTGGGCATATAATAAGTTCATGCATTAAAGGTATTGTCTACTGGTGCGTTAGCTGTTTGGTTCAGTATATATGTTTATTGTTCTTGCAGATGATATGACCACAGTCTGAAATTGAATGTGCAGCTATTGGACGACACTGCCACCAGAATATGATAGTTTATGGTCTACATACCAGATTTTGTGTGGGAAAATGACTGTTTTTCATACAAATTAAATTTTAACTTGGAAACTTCCAGTTCGGAATGGCCAGTAAATGGCCAGTTTATTCATATAGGCCAATATGGTACAAATGCACTGTATTGAGAGACCTTGACGACCCTTTTTTTCATCTATTGTTAATACTAGATATCCAAAAGAACTTCGCGTACTCTGTCAATGATGAAACTTTGAAGGAATACTTTTTGCTGTGTTATGTGTTGCTTTAGTCCTTTTTCCGAAAGGAACGATCTTACGTAGCCATATACCATTCGAATAACAGCAGCATATTGGACATACAATATATAGCGGAAATTCCCGAGTTGCGTTTCTTTTTCGTTTCAGTATACATCCATCAGATATGTTTAACTACAGCCAGTTTAAACAACAATGCCTCTATACTAAAGTAATGTTTGAATACGCATAATTGATTTTCTCTTTGTATGTAACTGCTGTGGTTGTTCAATAGTTATGGTGTTAATAGTTCAAGTACTTTATTTTTTTAAATGTTTTACTACATTGCATACTTGTATCGTTTGCTAGTTTCTCTTGATGTGGATTTTATTGTTAGAGGTTTTCATTTGATGGGATATACTTTTATTTACTGTTACAATGTCTTGTAAATATTTGCGCGAAGACGGACTAATACCAAGGTTTTGTACACATAAAATCGATCAAAACTTAGGCCATAATAAATTAATTGCTAGATTCTCATCCCCGCCCGCCCCCGTTTGTTATGCCGCCCCGGTAATTTTTATTTCTTAAAAAAAATAAAAATAATACAACACATTGCTGAAATAGACCGTGAGCCATACATCTTTTTGTTACCATCTCTAGGGACAAATTGTTACTAGTACCATGTTATTGAGTACCTTGTAGAGAAACAAAAAATCCATAATAGCAGTGTGAACAGGGTAGCTGATTCCTGTTATTAGAGTTATATCCCCCTTTAAAAAAATCGTTTTCGCTGAAACTAGAAGATCTACAGGTCTAATAGTTTGCATGTATTATACATCTAGGTTCCTCTACCAAGTATTTATAAAATGATGACCCCAGGGTCAAATATGGCCCAGCTCCGGGGGTAACATTTTTCATACAGTTATATAGGAAATATTTAAAAATAAATAATTTTCTCTAAAACTGTAAGAGCTAGAGGTCCCATATTATGCATAAAGCATAAGCTTATGGTCCACTAGCAAGTTTGTTAATATGTTGACCCTGGGGTCATATCTGGGTCGGCCCCAGGGGTCATATCTACATAGAGTCATATAGAAACATCTTTAAAATCTCTTTTTTAAAAAATATGTCTACTATTTTGCATATTGTACAAGTTTATGGTTCTCTACCACTTTTGTTAATATCGTGACTCTGTGTCCAACTATGGCCCGGTTCTGGGGTTAAAGTTTTACAAAGAGTTATATAGGAAAGTCCATATAAAATATTCTTTTTCTGATACTACAAGAGCTAGAGGTCTAATACGATGCATGTAGCATAAGAGTATCGATCTCTACCAATTTATTTTGTTCAAATGGTGATGTTTTGGTCAAATTTCGCACGGTCGCGGGGGTCACATATTTACATAGAGTTATGTAGGAATGTCTATAAACATCTTCTCTGAAACTACAAGAGCTAGAGGTGTAATAAGCTACATGTAGCTTAAGATTATTGTCCTGTACGAAATCATTTAAATGGTGTCCCTTTAATCAAGCCTGGAATCAAATTTGGCCCTGTCCCGGGGGTCACACTATAACATTGAATTATATAGGAAACATATTCAAACAGCTTCTCTTCTCTGATACTTCATAAGTTAAATAATAGTTCGCATGTACCATAAGCTTATGATCCTCTACCTAGTTTGTTCAAATGGCGACAACGGGGTCAAATATGGCCACTACGGGAGTCACAGTTTTACTGATTTATATAAAGAAATTGTTCTTGTTTCTTAAAACATGAGAGCACTTTTAGACAAAGCGAGTGGGTCTCTTGTTTATGGCTTGAAGGTGTACACTTTTCATAGGAAAGATAAAAATATCGGACAGGGAAAGCAGCATTCAAGGACGGCAGTCAACCACAAAACACAAAAAACAAACACGCAAACAGACAAACGAGAAGGCAAAAATAAAAATAAATGCAAACGACATCACAAACACAAAAGGGTTGACAATAGGGCTACCGCCTTGGAACGGTCAGTGGCAACAAAGGCCACTGGTGGTTGAAACAGGTTCTAGGGTGCACCAAACCTCACACTTACCCTACTGTCATTCCATTAAAACGGGACAGTGTAAATAAAGAAATCCCCGCCATGATCTAATCTCTAACCAACAAGGCAGCATCAATAGGCAATATGAGTAAAATACAAATATGCTCGTGTAAATATAATACAAAAAAACAATATCCTAGAAAGCCACAATGAAGGTATTCAATGACTTGGCAGAAGCCAGAGTTACAAGAGAATAAACCATTAAGGGCACGACAAGAAAGATCAAACGCCACCGTCACATTGGGCTTTAAGTAGGCGTCATCATAGGGTCCACAGCCTGTCCGGTCATCGTACAATTAAAGAGGAAAGCATAGTGGCGAACTGTAAAAGGGTCCACCACCAAGCATGCAGTTTTAAGCGAACTGAAATATATAGAGAATGTGACTTTGGACAAGGTATTCCATTATGAAGACTTAACCATGTTTACAAATCGCTTATTGAATAAATCCAATAACTAAAATCACAAAGTAGACCACTGCATTTTCGACAAATTCCTAAAAAAAAACAGAAAGAAAAAGAAAAGGCATTTTACGGTTTAACTGTTGATTATTAGGTGTTTGTTATACAACTTATAAAATAACACGCCAAATTACGACAAAATTACACTACAAAAACAGTTCATCAAAACTCTATCCAGTTGTTCATCTCATATAATAATGCATATGTGTCGCTTAAAAGTATATGTTTATTCATCGGTTTTTGTGATATCCGTAATTGAATAAGTGTAAAATGAATTATCCATTTTTGTTTGTCTGGCTGGTTAAAGCTTTTTATTGTATCTATAGAGTTTTGATTCTCAAACGATGTAAGTTATGTATATACCTCGTGGTCAGTAGGTTTAGAAACGATGTACATATTTTGTAAAATGTGGCTGTTGTTGGCGGAATAGCTACTTTAACTGCAGTAGCACCTGTATGTCGGATATAGCTTTTAGAGTAAACATCAGTAAACTAACCGTGATCACTAAATGTAATCTATCTCGATGCACTGGGTACCGAGTCTTATCTGGAAGCGTTTAAAAAAAGTATGTCTTATATGTATGCTATATTGTCACATTAAGTTGTATTATTTAAATCAGATAATATGTACTGAGTATTCTTAAATGTCCTGTTTTATCCCAATGCATTAATTGCCAAGTTTATTATAAGGCTTGCAGGCATATTGCAACTCGACATACATGAACTTGATGCTAACTTGCTAGAGAAGAGAGACCGTTGTGAACCCAGCTTCTTGGATATAACCTCTATGACGGATTAACATTTTAGTTGTATGTATTGTAATGCAGTCATCCTGCTTGAGCGCATACAGCGGGGATTTTAAATTTAGAGGACCCTGGTTCAAGCCTCACCGGAGCCAGTGAATTTTGTCGGTGTATTCTTGGGCTTTTACCCTCGTCCGTCGGATGGGGACGTTAACCAGGAGATCCCGTGTATCGCTTGTTTTTTTTCTCCCATCATGTTAAAGAAACATAGGTGTCTATTTGTCAGTAGGGCAGGTTCCTAAATGCCTATATATCCACCCCCCCCCCCCCCCCCCACCCAACACACACACACACTCCATCTCTCTCTTCATTGGCATTACACCTTCTTTTTTAGGTAATAATCATTCCTCTTGCACTTGCATGCGCAAACGTACGGTTGATGCTTACTATCCTTGGTTAATTCCATGCTCTAAAGCAAGTACGGAGAACATCACAACCTATGTTTAGATACATATCCTAAGCAGGCGATATTGTAACAACTGCACCAATACTAACAAATAGTTGCCATGGTAAGTAGTTAGTACAGTGATTTGGGTATCACCCTAATGATATTTCTTCGTCGACGCCGTGTGGTTCCCGGGCAAGAATATGACCACTGCATATCCAGGCATAGGGCTAAAATTTCCCCGAATTCATGTTAATTTTGTCATTTTTGTTCATTTTCATTATTTTCATCAGGAAACCTGTATTGTTCAGGTGCTACTTCAGTGGTGGCAGTGATTGTGGCTCCAGCGAAAAATGGAGTGTTTACTAGAGAATTTGCAGCAACTCTGCAGTTCTGCAGGTAAGAAGGTTCTAGGCACATTCTACAAATTTGTATCTAGATGTTAATGAAGAGTGGGCCGGGTCGAATGTTCATTCCGGTTGGCGCCATATAACATGTTTGTGTTGGTGCGCCGTAAAACCCCAATTCTAATCAATTCATCTTCGTCGATTCTTTTTTCAGTAACACAAAAATGGTTCGTGTAAATGCATATTCTACTATATTTACATTTCATATGAATAATTCTTCATTGTGTTGTATATGATTGGGGTTATTCAGGTGTAAAAATGAACATTGCTTAGTAATTAATTTCATCAATATATCATATCACAATCCCTTATTCATATTATAATATTATTTAAATCATGTAGAAAGGTTGTACATTACTGATTCTTACAATTTTATACATATAATGTAAAAAATATTAACTAAACTAAATGCATACAAATGTGTCAATAATGGGTGGGGTAAATTGACTTCTAATTTGAAGCAAAATAGAGATTTTAAACTGAATTCAGTGCTAAAAAAGAGCTGATTTACGCTTTATGTAACTCAATGAAATGTAAACTTAAGTGCATCTTTAAAAAGTACATCAATAATTATTCACACAAGCATGACATTCAAAAATGAACATCAACAACTTATATGAAAGCGCTACAATGATAACCTATTTATGTTCGATTTTTTTTATATAAGCTGCCTGTTCCAGATTGCTATCATGGAAAAATGTAATCTATATACATTGCTCTTTTCATAAAATTATGGTAGAATTTGTCCCTTGAGTTGGTAACAATATCGAAAATTTTTGGGTCCTGGCTCAAGGCCTAAAAGTATGAAACACTATTAAAAATGTGTTTTCAATCTTGGAAGTACTCAGTAGTATGTTTTACTGTATTTGCCTTGTGTCGAGGCCATTTTCCATCGGTCGTATAAAATAAAATAAAAAATTTAAAAAAAGTTCACCCCACCCCTATTTTGAACTGAATTTGGATGAGTAACTAGCAATTAATTTATTATGGCCTTACTGGTAGATCATATTGTCTACTGACCTTTCTAAGAAAAAGAGTATGATAATGGACCTTTGGAAACGGCCGAGCACGACACATACAATGTACGAAATATTGCAGTCTCGGTTTGATTGAGACTGTTCATGAGCGGTAGTGAAATATGCTAGCTACCGCTCACGCCCTCTAGCCTCGGGTTGAGCAGAACTCAATATTCATAAAAATCAACAGTACAGAATTTTAACCATCCCGAAGATGGCGTTAACCATTTTTTCACCACTATTTGTGATGTGTCTTGTATTTTTCATTGTATATTTCATTTGCTCTTTGTTTGTGGTACAACGCGGGTCTGCGTTGCCATCGCGTGTGGAGTGTCTACTATAGAATTTGCAGCAACTCTGCAGTTCTACAGTTAAGAAGGTTCTAAAGAAAGATAAAAAAAACGGACAGGGAAAGCAGCATTCAAGGACGACAGTCAACCACAAAACACAAAAACAAACATAAAACAGGACAGTGTAAATAATGAAATCCCCGCCATGATCTAATATCTAACCAACAAGACAGCATCAATAGGCATTATAAGTAAAACACAAATATGCTCGTGTAAATACAATACAAAAAAAACAATAGCCTAGAAAGCCACAATGAAGGTACTCAATGACTTGGCAGAAACCAGAGCAACAAGAGAATACACCATTAAGGGCACGACAGGAAAGATCATAGTCAAACATCAAACGCCACCGTCCCAATTGGCTTTAGGTAGGCGTCATCATAGAGTCAACAGCCTGTCCGGTCATCGTACAATTAAAGAGGAAAGCATAGTGGCGAACTGTAAAAGGGTCCACCACCAAGCATGCAGTACGTTGCAAAATGATAGGGTCATAACCTCTTTTGATAAACTTTTTAACAAGATTAACAAAGACAGTATGAAAGTGATCATGACCAAGAATCTTACGAAGTTTATAAATCACATCACCACAGAAGTCAGGTTGTGATAGTCCTTGTCGCAGAAGAGTCCTTAAATTACTTTTATATTTAAGCCCATTCTTCATATTTTATCTTTATATAAATGGAGGATGAGCCTGGCATGTTCATTCCTGTTAGTCGCCATTTAACCTTCCATGTGTTGGTGCGCCTTAAAACCCAGTTCAATTCAGTTCGTAATATGTAATGCGAATATGCCTAGTGGATAGTCCAACACGAACTTAAAATACCCGTTAGTATATGTACAGCCGTTCCCAATCACAATGTATACGCAGTTGCAAAAGAAACTGGACACTTAGACAATTTTACTTTACACTCTATCCGCTGTATCAAGCGGCAGTCCCTTAATGATTCAACCTATCTAATTCTTGTACTGTTGACATTTTGAACGGTAGCAAGCAATCAGACCGAGATTGCAATATTTTTTTTGTATTTATCGTGTTAGGCGATTTCCAGATTTCTCCTTTCATACATTTCTTTACTTTGTCATTGTCTTTATGTTGATGTAGTATTGTACTGTAATTATTATATAATTAATAGTACTAATTAATATAAACTGTATTTTGTTCGTATCTCGTCTTCCAAGTCAATGAGTACATTAGTCCGCGTTAATTAAACCCATAAGGTAATCACCGCGATAGTCTGTGCCGTGTCAGATAACATTTATGCAGTTTAAAATCGGACTTTTGTCGGACTTCGGATACAAAGGTGTTGCATTTACATTACCTCTCATGAACAGACTACGGGTCTGCTACTTTTATCTCTTGTTTGTGTTTGTTGTTTCCAAGGGATCCTCTTTTCAGTATTTATTGACATTCACACTAGCGTTTGTTTAGTGTTGTGTAGCGGCCGTAAAAAGTCGCCCGACTACAAATCAATAGTGTTATTACTTACTGGTATTTTGGGATCATCAAGGCCTATCTTTGTGGCTTTAAAGCAGAATATCGTTTAAGCCGGTACTAGGGCCCATGAGAGGTGTCGCTCTTTATATTTTCTCTCATGAACAGATTCAATAAAACCGAGTCTGCTACTCTTTCCAAGTCAATGAGTACATTAGTGCGCGTTAATTAAACAAATAACTTTTAAGGTAATCATCGCGATAGTAGGTGCCGTGTCAGACAACATTTATAAGGCTCTGTTCAATTTGGCAATCGTGTAATATTCTTCAATTATCCACTATGAGTAATCGATATGCAGTTTATAATGGGACTTATAAATAGGATCAAGGATTAAATTAACAGAAACGCGGCTATATTATTAGATATTCTATATTAATCAAGGCATTAGAACACGACAATTTGATGAATATCGTTAAATCATATAACACAGTAGCATGGATGTCAGTGACAAGGGATTGTTTCATTAATTCAGCAAAATTCCTATCAAGTTGAAAAAAAAAATAGAGGCAAAGTAATTACTGGCATAATTGTTTGAACTGTAACTTACATGCGGACCCTTTCTAATCGGAAAAATTCAATTTTTAAAATTATTTTACACGTATTAACTCTTATAATTCTAACCCCTTTTACTTCCTCCGAGACCTAGGTTTTCCTTTCGCGTAATTTAAAATCGGGAGATCAAAAATTTCGTAATAAATTTGTTTTAGATCTTGCTGATAAAGCAGCTAATAATGTAATTATTGTTTGACACCTACATTACGTCAATGTTTTATCTTTGGAACTCATTAGCACTAATTCGTATACTCCAGTTCAACCAACTGAGGATGATGTTGCTTCCACACATATCACTCGGTGCACTATTTTCAAGTCTGGAGTAGACGAAAAGCAGAACAAACTGCCAACTATTTACTGGATCCTAAATTACATAAAAATCCATATAAAGCCCGCTTATTTCGAATTATAGTGCCTGAACCACCACAAACATTTCCAAATTGTTAACTTCTTGTCTTACTACCGTTAAAGATCACGTTAAACAATAGTGTGCTAAATCTTATGAAAACCCTGGGTTTAATTTGTTTTGGTTTATTACAAATTCAGGAGACGTTTTTGATACAATTTGCAATAAACATGAAATTTAATCTATAAACACTTATGACTTCTCTACACTATATACTACCTTACTACGTCACCTTATAAAAGACGAGCTTATTGCTCTTATTCAAAACAAACATGCGCTAATCAAAATACTACATGTTTGGCCTGTAACAATATTAAAGCATTTTTTACGGCAGTAAAAACGGTACTACTTAGACAATTACACTATTTGGACTTGCCAAGAAGTTTGTTGAGCACTCATCTTCTTATTAGATAATGTTTTCAGGTATCGAACGACCGTGTTTAGCCAAATTGTTGGTATTCCAATGGGTAAGAACTGTGTACCGCTTGTCGCAGATTTGTTTTTATACGTATTGCTATGAAAGCGATTTCATATTGAGTCTTTCACCAGATATCCAGGCAGATGTTGTTGAAGCCTTTAATGACACCTCTCGGTACCTGGATGACATATTGAACATTGACAACCCTTTCTTTTCTACTATGGTTAATAATATATACCCTAAATAACTTCAAATTAACAAAGCTAATACTTGTGATACTAACGATTCTGTTCTCGATTTACATCTCTCCATTGAAATGGTGAAATAATTAGCAAAATATATGACAAGAGAGATGATTTTAATTTTGATATTGTTAATTATCCTCATTTAGATGGGGATGTTCCCCGAGCACCTTCTTATGGGGTCTATGTGTCTCAACTTATTCGTATTTCTTGTGCTTTTCTCGAGTTGAGGACTTTAATATTCGTAATCTTTGTATAACTAAACAGCTACTCCATCAGGGCTACCGTTACCATAAACTTCGTAAACATTATCATAACCCTGATCTTCTTTCCAAATATAAAAGTAATTTAAAAACTCTTCTGCGACAAGAACTATCACAACCTGATTTCTATGGTGACGTGATTTACTCGTTTTCGTAATCTTTGTATAACTAAAAAGCTACTCAATCAGGCTAACCGTTACCATAAACTTCGTAAAACCTTTGCAAAATCTTATTATCGTAACCCTGACCTTCTTTCCAAATATAAAAGTAATTTAAGGACTCTTCTGCACTATCACAACCTGACTTCTATGGTGATGTGATTTATAAACTTCGTAAGATCCTTGGTCATGTTCACTTTCATACTATCTTTATTAAACTTGATAAAAGGTTTATCAAAAGAGGTTATGAAATTATCATTTTGCAACGCACTGCATGCTTGGTGGTGAACCCGTTTACAGTTTGCCACTATGCTTTCATCTTTAATTGTACGATGACCGGACAGACTGTGTACTCTATGCTGACGTCTACCTAAAGCCCAATAGGAATGCGACGTTTGTTGTTTGTCTGCAAACATGTCTTGTCGTGCCCTCAATGATTGATTTATTTACACTGTCCCGTTTTATTGCGAAGACAGTAGGGTAAGTGTGAGGTTTGGTGCACCCTAGAACCTGGTTTAAACCCCTACCAGCCTTGTTTGCCACTGACCGTTCCAAGGCGGTAGCCCTATTGTCAACCCTTTTGTGTTTGTGATGTTTTATTTGGCATTTTATTCATCTTTAAAATTGGTCTTTGTTTAAGGAGATTAAAGTCGATTTTATTTAGCAAGCTTTAATTCTTATTACGACTGTGTTTACTTGAACAATGAGATCGATGTTCAACATTATAGTGCCACAGTAGAATACACCCCCGCCCCTCCCCACCCCCGCCCACCCCCATACACACACACACAAGCACAAAACGAATCAAACCAAAGAACTCCCGCATGCGATGTAGACGTTCTTCCAGTAATGCCAACTCAGCGCTTATGCTGGCACAAAACAAGCGCAATGCATCAACATTAATCAGTAAGTAAAACCCCACAAGCGTGATCATTCCTTAAAACTTAATGACGTTGTTGCAGTGATATAGGATTTATCTGGTGATAACTTTAAGGATTCAATCAATTAGTTGGATCTCTCGGGTTTATATGTGATTAATTGTTGTAATTCTGGCGTCCTGTATGGTATTCCCATTGCTCACATTTCTGAGATAAGGTCATCATGGTCATTAACTTAATGCTCATATGAGCATATTAAAATAAGACATTTACGTTAGCAGGAGAAAAAAGCAGTTGAACATGCAAACATTAGTAACGTAATCCCCATGGCAAGGCTATGAGGTTTAATTTAGCAATATCATGTTATAAGTACTTCTTGATTCATGTAATGTGTTTATTCTTTATTTCAAATGGCAAACTGAAATCAATATACAACAAATTAGTAAATTCTGCCATGTCAGTTTGAAGTTCTGTAACATTTCATAGCACAAATCCATGCACCCTCGAGTCTTATATTGGAAATTCAGTGTCACATTCACGTCATCAACATGTTCAACGGTATGGATATTTTCTTGAGCTGTTTAATTGATATGTTATCATTCCTTGATTCAGTTTGAAATTGTTCAACATATTTTAGGCAAGTACTTTAGATGTATTCAGACACTAGTTGTTAATCGAATTTAGTTTTTAAAGTTGTAAATTATTCAAGATTGTGCCATTATGGATAATCAACGTAGATGTCAAAGTCGAACAAGAAATGTAGCATTCAATGACCACAGTCAATCACAAACACACACAGAAACAAACAACTACAAATATGAATAAAAGGCAAGATATGACATCACACCCCAGTCAACCACAAACACAGACAGAAACAAACAACAACTACAAAGATGAATAACAGGCAAGATATGACATCACACCACAGTCAACCACAAACACAGACAGAAACAAACAACAACTACAAATATGAATAAAAGGCAAGATATGACATCACACCCCAGTCAACCACAAACACAGACAGAAACAAACAACTACACATATGAATAAAAGTTAAACTATGATCATATCAAAAACATAAAACGGAACTGCCTTGGAACGGTGAGGGGCAAAAAAGGCCGATGGTTGGTTTAAAGACGAATGGCCACCCTTTTTGTAGCATTATCAATTAACAAATTTAACCCTTAAACATCATATGAACATTTCTTGATAGTCCCGGAGAGAAACATATATTTAAAACCGCTACTAAGTTGTATGTAAAAATAAGTATTGTTTGCATGACGTAGATACTACTTTTACCACTGCGTGACTGCACGGGGAAATGAGGTAAATCTGAATTGTGTAGCTGCACAACTATTGCCAGATAATTGATAAATACATTTACATGTGGATTAATTTACCTTTTCAAAGTTTTTTACGTCATGAAATAAAATCTTATTCTCGCTTTTCACAGATAATGCAATGTGTGAATTGTAAATATCTATCGTTCTGTATTGATTTCGATTTAAATAAACATGTTCATGAAACAAAACATGGCCGGGGAACTTTAAACTAGGTTCTAGGGTGCACCAACACTCACTCTTACTCTTTTGTCATCTCAATAAAACAGGACAGTTTAATAGTAGACAGACTAATAGGATATTCTCTAAAAACAAGGCAGCAGTAATTAATAACCAATATTAGTATAACACATAAATGATCTAGACAGCCACAAAGCCAGTATTTAGTGACTTGGCAGACGCTAGATCAACAAGAGAGCAAACCGTTAAGGATACGACAAGACACGATTTAAGACAAACATCAAACGATAATGTTTTCTTAGGATTTAGGTAGACGTCATCGTATGATCCAACATCATGGGGAAGCATAGAGATGAACTTTAAATGAGTCAACCACTGCCATGCAGTTCGTTTCAAAATGATAGGGTCATAGTTTCTTTTAATAAGATGTTTATCAAAACGTCTTTAATTTTATCTAATTGCAGATAATTTGTACTGAGTACCCAGTGACTTGCGACGGTGTCGTCTGATCCATCCTGCAATTTTCAAAGCACTGCAGTGGTTCAAGGCACTACAGTAGTTAAAGGAAACAAAACACTACACTAGTTCGAGGAAACAAAACACTACACTAGTTCGAGGAAACAAAACACTACAGTAGTTCGAGGAAACAAAACACTACTGTGATAGAAGTTCAAGAAAACAAGGAGATATAAGTGTATGATTTTGCGCATTGACTAGTTTACGCAATAGGACGCGAGCATAACACAGTTTACAATCAGTGTATCTCTGTAGCAGTACTCTGTTATGTTGTTTTGTTTCTTCAGAAAATATGCAACTTGCCACCCTCAAAAATAAATACTGAGTATTCTCCACAATACCTACATTCAGCCTGTGTTTTCTCTTCTCGAAAACAACAAAGAGTGCGAGAAATGACTGCAATAGCTAGATTAGTTTAACGTATCCCGCATATGCTTTCTTCTGAAGGATGGAATGCATTCTGTATCGCTGTAAATGAGACTATTCAATATATTACAAAATTAATGTAATGATGTTCTAACCTCACTATTCTTAGACTATTACTGTTAAAAGAGTTTGAAAGAGATTCTAAAAACTTAATCAACATTCAGAAACAATGTCAATTACAATCAATTTAAAGTTCTACCTTATACACGAATTCACAATGCTATGATCACAGAGTTTACACTGGAAATCCATCGAATTTTGCCTTGAAATTTAGAAGGTATAAACATCGAACAGGAAATGTAGCATTCACCGACGACAGTCAACCACAAAGAAACAAAGAAACAAAGAACAACTATATATAAAGATGAATAAAACTCAAGACAATACCTCACAAACACACAAGTGTTGACAATTGGGCTACAGCCTTGGAACGGTCAGTGGAAAAAAGGCCGCTGAGGGTTGAAACCAGGTTCTTGCGTGCACCATACCTCACTCTTACCCTATTGTCATCCCAATTAACGGGACAGTGTAAAGAAAGATATCACCGACATGTTATAAGCTCTAACAAACAAGGCAGCATTAATAGGCAATATAAGTAAAACGCATAAATGATCGTGTATATATAATCTAAAACACAGAAGCCTAGAAAGCCACAAAGTATGTACTCACTGACTTGGCAGAAGCCAGAGCAACAAGAGAACACTGAATGAATGAATGAATGAATGAATGAATGAATGAAATTATGAATGGTGTCTACACATAAATAGGTCATATTGAGCGCAAAAACCGACGAAAGACGAAGAAATTAAGTGGTAATTAAAAATTAATGTAAATATATAAAGATAAAACTATTAAAAAATAACCAGAGAAGAAACCGTTAACATGGTTAAGGGTACGACACGACACGATTAAAGACAACCATCAAACGCTACCGTCCTATAAAGATGAAGGTAGTCCCCATTATAGGGTCAACAATCTGGCCGGTATATATGGTATATATGAGATATGCATGGTTATTATGTTTTGTTGTTATGGTAGAATCTGCAAAATGATGGCGATACTATAAGTGAACGTTTTAGAAGCCTCAAGCTAAAATGTCAAGCAATAATATGCTAGATGTTCCATGTAATCCAATGCAATCTCTATATATTGGTTTTAACTATAAAGCTCGATCGTAAGCAGAGAAATGCCAAGAAATCAATGTGGATCAACAGTATCAGGTCAAGCCAGACAAGTCAAATAACTATATTTACGTGGTGCAAGTATTAACTTTCATATCCCATCCAACCCCTTCTCCATGAGGCGAAAACTAGATAATTTCAAACAGGTTATCGCATTTTTGTTCATTAAATAATGTTTTTACACGTGTTTTATTGTCGAAATATCGGTTATAAAATCCTGTTAATATAAGCTTTCCAATCACTTAATGGAATTAAGGCGGGACCACGTAATGATATTTAGTAAATGAATACCTATGGTAAGGTAAATAATTATTTTATACTTAGGTGCGATGTACAAGATTAAATTGGTTAACAAAAAAGTCAAAACGCTAAGTGTTGAGCCTCTTTGGTTCTAAAATACGAAATAAAAATATTATGTAACATAAATGCATTACCAATTTATTGTGGTACCATTATTTAATATGCTAAAACGTTAAAACAACTACATACTGACACAAATCAGAATTCATTCATTGATCCGCTGTAATATAAACAGTCAACGTACAACATTCTGGAAGTATTCACCGCGTCTAACCTAGAACGCGTCATATACGGTATAACGTTGAATTTACGGTTTTGCTAACGTTCCATAACCTGTTGACGTCATTTGTATTGGGGATATGCGACTGAGGTAAGAAAACCAGGCTAAGTGTATAGAAATGTCCAGGTTTTTAGGATAAGATCTAGTGCGTACGAGCCAGAAAGGATTGACGTGTTACTTTCTCGTATCATTTTAGCTGAAAATCCTCTTTTTTCAATCATTCGTGAGAAAGGACGTTTTTCGTCGTTTTCAGATGGACAGGACATGTATAAAACCCGACATTTTCATACATATACATCCCTGCAAATAGTTTGTTTGCTTATCATACAATAAACACCCAAATAGATGGTCAGACACGGTATATTTGTTTTAGAAAGGCATTTTAAGAGTGTTTTATGGCAAAATGTTCAATTAACGCGCCATAAAACGGTACCCAGGTCACATTAACAACGTGTAATAAAACGGTATATGTTTTTTTGAAACCGATAATATATATAAAGTAAACCTTTCCTTCCATGTAAAGGCCGGCTATACTAATATGTATCAATGAAGAATGGCATCCGCTGCAGATATTTTAAAATGTTGAACTCACTTTTTGTGTAACCTGCCTGTCCGTCGTAGTCCGCCCGACAATCAGACATTCGCCATAACTTGAAAAGTATTTGACCTATGTTCATGAAACCTTTCACATATCTTCATCTTACCCCCAATGAATATATTTCATATTTCCAATAAATCTTGACTTCCATTTTGTCAAGCTCATAACATGGCAACATATTGACCTATAGTCTTTAAACTTATACTGGTCTTTCTTATCAATTATTTAATAGAGAGTTCTGACTCGTTTTATAATACTTTATACAGTTTTTTCATATCAGTTAATCAATAGAGTTATGCCACTTCTTCATAAAAAAAAACTTACAATTTAAAAAATCTCCCCATAATTCATAAGGATTGCATCCTCTGTCTTCAGTCAGACGATACAAGTGTTTCATGAAACAGCCTTCTAGTTTTTAACAACTTTTGAAATGTCATAATGTTGTATACTAGTATTGTAAATGATATTTTGCGTCATTTCGTAATTTTCAGTAATAAGGAATTATCATAATTGATGTCTATGGAATTATGATACGATTTTTGTGTCGCCTGCATAGCATGACAGACAGTGACGCTTAGGGACCACTTTGTCCGTAGTCCTTGTGTCGTCGTCCGTCGTCTGTCGTCCGTCAGCCGTTACACTTTAACCTGCAACCTAACCTTGGCCATAACTTGAAACGTATTTGACCTATGTTCATGAAACTTCACACCCGTCTTTATCTTAACCCAAGGAATGTTGTTACACATGTCCAATAACTCTGACTTTCGTTTTGGCAGAGTTATGGCCCTTACATACAACTTTAAACTGCAACCTAACCAAGCTCATAACTGGGCATAACTTGATTCCAAGCGCTTTTGGAAGGCTGGCTATAAATTATTTCACGCAAAATTCCTATACTTAATGGGTGGCCCAAAGAGCATAGGGTAGAATCCAATAGGCGACAACATCCCACAAAATTCCCGAATTAACTTCGCCGTGCCTAGTCTGAGTGTTGTGAATGTTTTGTCGAACGTGAGATAAAACTGCAAAAAAAGAATCCCAATGCTCAGAACACAGGAACAAGCTCAATAGCTGCGGTGATGCTTGAACCCGATCCAATCTGTTTCACGTCGAATGTGTTATCCACCGGGAAACGCAAGCCCAACGGGATGAATACATAGAGGATCTGACACTCGTTGTCATTTCATACAAAATTTTATTAAACGAGTTCAGGAATTTGTTATTAAGCTCGCCTCCAAATTTTGTTTCAATGACAACGAGTGTCAGATCCTTTTTATCACATGAATTTTGACATTTTGAATTTTGAAATTTTGGAATTTTGAATTTTGAAATTTTGAATTTTGACATTTTGAATCAAAATCGCGTTTATCGGCCAAGTGTCCGCCATTCTTGTTTGTAAATACGCGGAGTGATATATAGGACGAGTGATTCGGTCGCCTTGTATTACACATGGTTAATATAAGGAAATACGTAATGGGTATTATACGGAATACAAGCAGTTCCATATGATCAATCTAGATGCTAATGTTACTGCTTGATAAATGCATAAATACTAGCATGTGTCCCTTTAATAGGCGTTGGTGGGGTGTGATGGCTAAGAAGAACAAAAGGACGTTGAGTTGAGTTGAAATCCTCATCTTCTGTTTAATAAGACCGGATCCGATAACAAATTGAATTACAAAAAGTATTTAAAATTTGAAAGTTTGAAAACAACGTCGACATGCAGTACGCGTGTTGTGTACTAAAAGTAAATTTTACACAGAAACCCAGTATTACAACATGAAACAGCGGAAAATTAATTATAACCTCCCTGCAAAATACTGACCCCAACAGATAACTTTATTTAATATCAAGAAACAAAATAAGATCGGTAAGCGGATCTTCAATCTGTGAATTTTACATACAACATTTTTAATGAATTATACCGTTTTAGTGTACGGTAACAACTTGTTGTACCGTTTTATGTCACGTTACTAGACAATTTTGCCATAAAACACCCTTAAAATTCGTTTCTTCAACACATTTATTGTTTCTGATCCTCTATTTAGGTGTTTATTGTATGATCAGCAAAATCCGCATTACGTGGTCAGAGTATTAACTTTCATCCAACCCCTTCTTCAAGAAGCGAAAGCGGAGTTGGCTGAGGTATGAAATAAAACCTTAATTTCGGCTTAAAACGTTAGCATATTGTAAAACTAAAACATTTAATAGGTAATTTTAAACATGTTATCGCATTTTTTCAGAAATATAAGTGCGTTTAAATATGTTATATTGTCGAAATATCAGTTATAAAATCCTGCTAACATAAGCTTTTCCATCGCTTAATGGAATTAAGGCGGGACCACGTAATGGTTTGCAGGGTTATACCGTATATGACGCGTTCTAGGTTAGACATGGTGGTATTTAAATAAGCTTGTATTCGGTGATTATTTTTGACCAATAATATTTGCTAGACCTTGGCCAAATGTTAGAAATGAGTTGGAAAATATGGTCTGCCAAGTAAGTTTTTCGAATGACATTTAGTTCATTCGCATATTCAATTAAACAATAAAACGGATTAAGAACCTGGTTTAAAACCCAAGCGAAACATTTTGCCACTAACAGTTCCAAGGCGGTTGCTCCATTGTCTATCATTTTACGTCTGTGATGTTGTGTCTTGCGTTTTAGTCGTCTTTATCCCCACGTTTTTTCAAGAAAAAGTGGGGATCATGTATTCCTGTTCGATCGTCCGTACGTCCGTCCGTTTGTAATGTTGCGTAACTCCTCCTAAACCACTAGGCGGAGTTCAACCAAATTTAGTGTATGACTTTCCCACATCATGAAAACGTGCAAGTGCAACATTATTTTTGATTACGCCTCAAGGCGCCTGCCCCAGAGGTCAAATAGTCAAATACACTTAAAATTCAACTACACTATAATATTTATTATTATTACATAAAAAAATAGTAATTAAACCCATCTATATAAGATACACAAAATATCAAACGTTTTATTTTATTTCAACCTCCGATTTGCGACCGCGGGTTGGGCGAATGTCATCGGGGTCGGTGGGGGATGGGGGGGGGGGGGGTTGTTAAATCTTCTTTTTTATTATTATGTCTTATAAATTCAACCATACTTTGTGTAGTACTTCACAACATCATAACGACGTGCAAGAACAACATTATTTTTGACTCCGCACCAAGAAGGCCCGCCCCAGGGGTCAAAAGGACAAATACTTGTTTATCATGATTCTTCTGTTGCCAGGAAACTATGATATTGCAGATCATGATTTATTCTGTTTCCGTGACCTTGCGTACAGGAGGAAGTTAACAATTGCTGCAACTCTATAACCTCTCTCCTGCTGGCCAATGTTGACTTCCCATTAACAAACGCGACACTTTCTGTGCGCACCCAACAGTGCAAAGAAACCATTTCCAATATTAGCCTGCATTCACTCAAAAAAACTATTTTCTTACGTATTGATACCAAGTTTAAGTTATTACGAGTTGTACTTATTATTTAATTTGACTTCAAAGTCATCGTATTGGATTTATTTTTCTGACAGTATTTTGGTATCGATGGAGTTTCATTCGGAGCCCTTCGACAATCTACCGATATGGGAATTACCGGTGTTGATATAAAAATAAACTTCTAAAACAAAACGCGACATATAACGCTGGTTTGTACTTGTTTAATGACTGATGGTCACCATGTACTATATATTAAATGATACATAAACTACATTCTTAGTGATTCGTTTTAAATTTTTATTCCCATGCACTTTTTAAATAGTGATCTATTCGGACTTTTCCGACTGCTGTTGCTAGGGAGCTATGGTATTGTTTATCATGATGTATGGCAGATACAAACTTTGGAGGTTGATTGGCATATTGCCAGTAATGTGAATGAGACGTTTTGAGAAGTGTTGATGAAATGTCGGAAAACGGAGCTAGGGGAGATAATCCATGCATCTCTGACTTGCACTTCAAAAAGGTGGGGATCTGCGATGGTTCACCATCGAATACATCTAGTTATAATTGTTGTTTGTTTCTATGCGTGCGTTTGGTTGACTGTGGTCCTTCAATGCTACATTTCCTGTTTGACTTTTATATCTACTTTTACTAATGTAAATAAAGCACGAACATCTAATAAACTATTCGTTAAATGTGGGATAAACAAAAGACTTACTATAATAGTATACACTTAAGGAAATTAATTATTTACAAAATGTCATACTCTGTTCACCTGAATTGTAGTCTCCAGTATGTTTAAGGTATTATTTTGTTAAGACGCCAGGGACTGGCTTGGTCCCGTGGATAGCACGATGAACTTGAAATACTGAGGTTCAAGACTCACAGGTACTATTGAGTTTATTCCGTGTGTTTTCGGGCAAGACACTCTCTTAGCGTCTTCAGTCTTGCGGAAACAAAAACCTTGCTGTCCCCGGTATCATCAGTGTATCCTTTGAGCACGTTAATCTCTCTCTCTCTCTCTCTCTCTCTCTCTCTCTCTCTCATATTAGACGCATAAAAAAACATAACCGCAGTACTGGGCGCAACACTGACGATTGCATTCCTTCCTCTTGCATAGTGCCTCCAGAAAAGTACATGACGGACTTGGGTAACTCAGTTTAAAAACAAGATACTAGGCAATATAATTATCTTTAAAACATATTAGGCCATTGACGACTAAATGTAATGCTAATTGGAGCTTGAAACTATGTACCAGAAAACTATGTACCAGAGTCCTACAATGCAATAGGGAGTGTGTATCACAGCCAAACATTCAAAGATAGAGTGCATATGCAATTGTATGACACAACGGTGGCCCATTAGCCTCGCATTTTCCTTGGTTTAGTTTAGATTGGTGACGAACGATTTTACCAATTTCATATATGAGATTTTTCCTTTTTCTCACGCTACATATTGAATTGTTTGTGTTTCACTTTTCAGTTTTCCGAAAATCCAATGTATTTCTGCAAATTGCCCATATCGCACGTGCTCAATTGTAGTGTGGTGTGTTCGTCGTTTATGTAATTGGTTATTTGAAGTTGCATTTTCGCCTTGATAGTTTGAACATCCAATCAAAAATATTATATTTGTGACCATCTACCTACAGAACCTACTATACAGGTTATAGAACTCAGTTTAGCCATATCTGTGACATCTTTCTTTTCTATTAGAGAGAAGCTGTCGATTCTTATAGAAGATGTCGAGTATGATATACATGACTTGTCCTAACCGAGTATAGTAGGTTGTTTGCCTACTCTACTAAAACGTCGATCTTAATACACATACATAGCTGAACATGTTCTGAAAAATAATGTTAAACACCAAACAACAACAACAAAAACGCACTTTCAACTTGTACCGACATTTGCATTTGAATTATTTTAGAAAAAGTACTGCATTAAATATAGCAAGATAATACTCAGAGACCTGAGAACAAAAATAGTAACCTGCGGCGTTATCCATTTCTGCAACTCATTTCTGTAAGACGTTCTGTGCAATAAACAATTGATCAAAATAATGCACACTTAAGCCAATGCGATAGTTTCTTTGCTTGTAGTCAATGCATCTTACAAAACAACAAACTATTAGACATCTTTTACTGCAGTCTGACAGAAAAGAACTAAAGCTGTCTGTCTAGATAATTCATGCGTTAATTTAGTTTGTAACAATTTGTGTCATTATTTCGGTTGGTTTTCTGTCATGCGTTCACAATTTACAGTTAGGATCATTGTGTATTGCTTAAGCCGGTGCTAGGAGGCGTGAGAGGTGTTGCACTTAACATTACCTCTAATGAACAGACTCAATAAAGTCTGATACTTTTATCTCTTGTTTGTGTTTGTTGCTTCTAAGGGATCCCCTTTTCATTATTTATTGCAGAAATATCTTCTGTTTAACGTGGTGAAACGTTGCGTGCGTAAATCACGTTCTTGAGCTTCAATGTCGTATTTGCACATTTGGTTCTAACTGTTTGCATGTTATTTCAATTTAGAACAAATTTAACATTTTAAAAGAAACGTAAGTCGGCAATTTTCACTTTATATTGTATGTATAATATGCTGCTGTTAGTCGAATGGTACATGGCCATATTAGACCTTATAAACAGATAAAATACTATAACAGCACATAACATACCAAATATTATCTCTTCAACATTTCATAATTGATAAAATACGCCTTTAGCTCAAGCAGGTGAGCAAACTTAGGATGTTGCCATCTCTTTACATGAAATACAGCACTCAAATTACTCAAATTTTCGAAGCGGAACTTCAACAGTTTTTTCTACAACAAGCCTAGGGATTTCTCTGGAATATGACATTGAATTCGATTTGCAGTATATCAATTAAATATTGGGCATTCCCGAGTTGTGTTTCGTTGTTCCTTTAGTATAATTATATTATGTATCACGGTATCTTCAATTCGGAATACACGGACGCATGATTGTCCAATGTGCCTCGCGCTTAGTAATTAGTATTCGACGTTCGAGCACATGAATTGAATTGAATGTTGTTGAACGCATCATCAACACATTATAGGTTATTTAGAGCCGCCCCAGAGAGAGGGGAAGAATACATAGGAATCCGGGAACCGTGCCCTACTCTTATTATCGAATAGATTCCTATGGTTCTTTAACGTGCTCGGAGGATAGACCGATACACAGGACAGCCCGGTTTACGTCCCCATCCGACGGACGAGGATAAGGGAAAGTGTCTTGCCCAAGAACACACCTACGAAACTCAGTGGCACCACGGAGGATTGAACCCGGGGCCTCCGGTTACAAATTCCCGCGCTACCGACTGCGCCACGCCAGCCCTCGTTGACCACATAAAGCCTAAAAGGATACGAAGCTCTGCTGGCTAGCATTGATGTTATAACAATAGATGAAGTTATGTATCAGAGGCGGAATGCCCCTGCGAAATGGACCTCGGTCAACCATGCTTTAACCATGGTCAACCATTGTTAACCATGGTCTGTATACCTTGGTTTAACCATGGTTGACCATGGTTTGTCATTTTGTTAAATGGAACTACCATGGTCAACCATGGTGTTAATGTAACCATGGTCGACCAAGGTGGCAAACCATGGTCGACCAAGGTGACAAACTATGGTCGACCAAGGTGACAAACCATGGTCGACCAAGGTCAAACCATGGTTAAGAAAGGTCACCATGCTTATAAATATGGTCGACCAGGGTTATAAAACATGTTCGACCAGGATATAATAACTAAGCAAAAAAACAAGATTTTCTGATCTAATACAACACATCTAATACAACACGATATTTACTAGCACTAATATTGCACCATCTACTTCTTGCAGTTGTAACTTTTGCACAGAAGCAATTTTAGTGGTCATTTCCGTTTTTTAAGTGAACGCCCCAGTGAAAATGTACACTCAAATTTCAGCGAAATAACAGTGAAATTTACTAAATAAATTGGGCAAATTAACTGTGAAATAACAGTGAAATCTCGGGGAAATGTCACTGGAATTTTACTGAAATTGTAGTGAAATTTCACTGAAAGAATTGGGCAAAATAAAAGTGAGTTTCAGTGAAATCTTGTTGAAATTACAGCAGTATTGGTCAATTTTAATATCAATGAAATCTCAGTGAAATTTCACCAAGAATACAACAGTTCAAGAACAGTTCACACATATATAACATTCAGTATACATCACTTAGAAGACCTGATCATACTTGGTGAAATGATGCAAATGATACTGAAATCAAATAATATCTGCAGTGCTGAACACCATTGTTCTATCAACAACAAAAAAACAAGATCAAATCCGCGAAAACATATGACAATAGGCGTTTGGTTTTAAAATACTGTTCCCACTGTCTACATTTAGAAATGTCCTCTTTCAAATACAACTATAACATGTATAAGATGCTTTGATACAATAATTAATGTAAGTATAGTCACAAAACACTTACTTTTAATCAATAAATGGTGCAAGGAAAAACTATAGTTGTTTTCAATCTCCTGTCAAAATTCAAAAGGGTGCGCATTTTATTTGCACTTTTGTCAGAATCACTTTGCATTTTATTTGCACGTTTGTCACAATCACACTCCTAAACCAATCAATTTATCTTCATATAAAACTTGCTACACATATCAAGGTAGCGGTCCTGTGGTGTATTTTTATATAAAACAACAAAATTTGCCAATTATACATTCAAAAAATCTTTAAAATTGAGGTTTTTTTCCAGGCTTTAATTATCTATATATATCATTTCCCCCGGGATCCCAGCTGCATTTTCAGTTGGGTGAGTTATATGATGTACTATGTGAGCATATATCTGTCTGTCTTCTGTCTAAATGAATAAATGTGTGTAGAGAGAGAGAGAGAGAGAGAGAGAGCGAGAGAGAGAGGGAGAGAGATAGAGAGAGAGAAATGTCATTGAAATTTCAGTCAATTAATTTTAGTGAAATTTCACTACTGTAAAAATTTCACTGAAATTTAATTGTAGCATTTCACTGAAATTTCACCAACATTTCACTGAATTTGGTGTTTTTACTGAGATTTGTCAATATTTTCAAATTTCACTGAATTTTTCACTGGGGTACATGCTGAATGACCATGGTTGACCATGGTCAACCATTGAATGACCATGGTCAACCAAGGTCAAACAATCTTTGACCATAGTCATGTCGTTAAACCATGGTTGACCATGGTCTTTTAGCATTTCAATGTTATCAAAAGCATGGTTGACCTTTGCCAACCATGGTTCAACCATGGTTGGCAGAGCTTGACCATGGTTGACCATGGTTGACCAGGGTCATGTTTCGCAGGGGTAACCAACTATAACCTGTAAAACAGCACCAGAGAACTGTGTTTTTGTCTGTTTCGGTTATTTAGACATTTAATTCCATCTTTGTCCGAAATAATGCCCCACCCCATGACTCGTATTGATTTCATCATTATCAACAATAACAGCAACACATATGCAGAAAACGTATGCCAAGCAGCGTGATGGTGAAGATTTTCTTTTGAAAGTAAATGGTCAAGTATCAAGAAAATAAAGTAATTGACAATAGAGGTGTCGCCTTGGAACGGTCTTCGTGATAAAAGGCCTTTGGGTTTCAAACTGATTTCTACGGTGCACCAATCCTCAATCCAACCTAATCAATAAAACAACCAGTAACAGAGTGAATCAAGAAATCCACGGATGCAGATGTCTCGCTTAGAAATAAGAGTTCAACGCTTAGAAATAAGAGTTCAACGCATAAAGGTAACAAACTATTCTACCCATGAAAACAAAGGCCAAGTAAGCTGTCATTTAGAATGAGATATAATTTTAAAGTTACAAATAGTTTTAATTGCAAAGGTTTAAATACCAGTAACTTTGTGCATATGCTGAAACGAAAAAAATAAACTCGGGAATTTCAGCTATATTTTGTACGAGGAGCGTTCAATATGTAATGCAACTAGCCGTCGTATTAACGTTGGGTGAGGTTTACACACGAAATTTGAAAATGATCTTATAGAATGAACCTTTAGCGACACTTTCTGAAAATTGTATTAAAATCAGTGAAGTTATAAGTCTATGACGACTGTTTGTTTGGTGACATATTCTTATACACTGCAATAAAAAGCGGCAGAAAAGTTTAATGAATTTGCATAGGTCGTAATGTTGGATTCATAAAAAAATGCATTTTGCAGCAAAGCAATTTATTCAAACTTTTGTTGTAACTAGAAGTATGTGTAAATATAACGTAAACGATGTTTTCAATACAAAACATAAATAAAGTCCAAGGCAGGAAATGCCGTTTTCTTGGAAATATAAAAGTCCTGAAAATATCACATTCCAATAACAAATAATAGTCAAATTCAGTTTGAAGATATGACGGAAAATGGTTTTAAATACGTGGGTAACGAATCGAAGGGATACTCTAAAGATTTAATATAAAATCAACAATTTTAGTTACACCGCTACAAAAATACTAAAGCCTGAAGTTGCTCTTCGCTTTTTTAGCATAAAATTTAAGCTATATTTTGTCGCACTGACAACATGTAAGGAGCAATAAACCCAAAAATAAATACATTACAAATAAAAACGACTAACATTTTCATATGGAAGTTATAAAAGTTTGTGGTTTAGGCAACAAAAGTTCATATTGGCCGTCGAAATCAGATTTTCAGTCAAACTTTTTTCCCCCCGTTTTTGGCGTGTTCAGTATCATTTACATGTCTTAAAAAATACCCTCAAAAAACATTTTTTTATTGGATGGAAGTATCTGAAACTTGATAAAATAATGGGGGAAAGTTCATTTTAACATAATCCTTATCAATAACTACAACAATGGACCATAATTAAATTTTAGGACCATAGTTGCATTATATAATGAACGCCCCTCGTATATACAATATGCTGTTGTTAATCCAATGGTACGTGGCTACGTAAGACCTTTCCTTTCGTAAGGACTAAAACAACACATAATACAGCAAATATTATTCGTTCAACGTTTCATTATTGACAGAGTACGCGTTTGGCTCATGCATGTGAACAAACTTAGGATGCAACATTTTGCAGACTATCTACGTTAAATACAGTACTGAACTGGCTCAATTGTTCAAAAAGGAACTTCAACATTTATGAATTTCTTGTTACAAAGTGTACTGAGATTAAAACGTCTACAATATTACAGTTGTGTCATTTCACTTACTAACTGCATCACTTTTTTCTACAAAACGTCTTGGGATATTTCTGGAATATTATGTGAAATTAAATGTGCAGTCTATACAATTCCCGAGTTGAGTTTCTTTTTCCCTTCAGTATATATCGCAGTACATTATATTTTGTATACCCTGATTAATGTTATTTGTTATTCAACCAATTGGTTCTAATAGACAAGTATAATACTATTTTCGCAATAATTGCTAATTTTTCTTTTCCCTCAAGGATGTTTAAAATAATTGCTTTTTCCTACAGAGTATATATGTAGCATGTGTGCACGACAGCATGATACAGCGATTACCCCTGGGCACGTACACTTCTCATAAATAATAAAACACGCGTGTGTATGTCCCTACGAGAGGTTCCGTCGGTTAATTCCCGTATATATAAACAACATACAGCTCTATAGACAAATTTGGTCGTTTTTGTATTTTATGGATCTGACAATTACCTAATTGGTTAAATGGTATTGACAAACAATGAATAAATCATCGACCAGGGAATATGAGTTACTCAGTACTGTTTGCACTGTCACAGATAATTCGTGCTGCGTGCCGATATAGATAAACACTTCAAGGGAAGAATTAATTACCAGTAACGTTGTGCATACAATAAACGCAGCTCGGGAATTACCTCTATATATTGTATATAAAATATGCTGTTGTTAATCCAATGGTACATGGCTACGTAAGACCTTTCCTTTCGGAAGGACTAAAACAACACATAACACAGCAAATATTATTCCTTCAACGTTTCATTATTGACGGAGTACGCGTTTGGCTCAAGCATGCGAGAAAACTTAGGATGCACAATTTTGCAAACTCATTACGTTAAATACAGTACTGAAATGGCTCAATTTTTCAAAGAGGAACTTCAACATTTATGAATTTCTTGTTACAAAGTGTACTGTGATTAAAACGTCTACAACATCACAGCTGTGTCCTTTCTCTGACTAACTCAACTTTTTTTACAAAACATCTTGAGATTTCTTTGGAATATTATGTGGAATAAAGTGTGCAGTACATATAATATATAGCGGAAATTCCCGAGTTGCTTTTCTTTTTAGTTTCGGTATATTACTCATAATTACTCAGATATGATTAGACGAGGAATTAGCGAATCCACCTTACCACTGACAGCTTCTAGGCCTTATTCCTATTTGTCAATTCCGTCACGTATGTGACCTCGTTCACTTTGCTTTTGAATATATACGCAGTTGCAAAAGAAAGTGTACACTGAGTTTTGTTAAGATTGTGTAAAGTATTTTTAGAATTAATTTGACAAATTCCAAAATGAATATGTCATGTTTGGTAGCAAAGATTTTATCATTCCATTGCCAATATCATGTTGCCATTAATAGTGTTTCAATAGGTTGAATCATTAAGGGACTGTCGCTTGATAAAAAGGATAGGGTGTGTACCAAACATGGCATATTCATTTTGGAATTTGTCAATATTCATGTAATTAAAAAAAACTTTATACAATTAAATCTAAACAAAACTCAGTGTGCACTTTCTTTTGCGACTGAGTATACATTTTCGCTTCGTGCTTACAGCGGCGTAGCGTGGCATACTCAGATACTTACGTGAGTAACATCAAAAATTGAAAGTCAAAAAAATGAAAAGTCTAAAAGTTGAAAATGCAATATACACAAAATGAAGTGTAAGGTGGTATAGGGCCTCGATCTTAACAGCTTTCTTACCCGTGAAAATGCTCCAGATTCGCTTATTTTGAATCTCTATTTTAAAGAATGAATGAATGAAGTGTGTTTTACGGCACGTCGACACATCAATAGGTCATATTGTGCGCAAAAATTGATGAAAAATGAAGAAATGAAGTATTAATTAAAAATTAATGTAAATATATAAAGATAAAACTATTAAAAAATAAGGGATGATAAGGTGTAATATAAACTATGAATGATCTTATTAGTTTTATTTAGGCTTTACGACTGGGGAACTACTAGACTTCACAGTCTTAGAAGAACCCGCTTTCCAATTCTGAGAAACTGACATGCTCTTGGCATTGCCAGAGCTTGCCGATTTTGTGTTTGCTTTAAATGAAAAAGGTTGATTAGGTGAAAAGTTTAATTTTGGTTTGTTAAGTTGTGTTTGTTGACTTTTGTTTGGATTTGATACTGAGGGAGTATTCTTAGTATTTTGAATTTCTGGCTGTGGTTCGTATTGCGTACTTGCATCCCTGCATTCTGTGTGTGTTGCTGTTGTTTTGAGAATAGATGCGTAAGAGGTCGGACTTGAAATTTTATATTTTTCTTCAATCAATTTTCTTGCTTCTGGAAATATTTAACTGTTATGATTTCTTTTTCTTTTTTAAATTGTTGACATAATTTTGAATTTGCGTTATGTCCTAGACCGCAGTTGGTACATTTGAGGTCGTTAGGACAATCTGATTCGTTATGTTTGAATGCAGACTCGCCACATTTACCACAACGTTCTTCTTTAGTACACCTGGAACTGTGGTGCCCAAAGGCTTGGCAGTTGTAGCAACGTAACGGGTTTGGAATGTAGGCGTCAACATGCAATTGCAGATATGCCACCTTTATTGTTTTTGGTAAGACGGGTGTTGCAAATGTGAGTATGATAGTATTTGTACTAATAATTTTGTCATTCCACTTGATGGTTATTCGGCGAGCTGCAGTTACCAACTGTGGCGCAAGCTCGCGAATAATTTCGTCTTCAGGTACTCCGGAGAGATCCGGGCACCTGATGACGCCTTTGGAGATATTCATAGAGGTGTGAGCGAAACATTTGACTTTGGTGTTTAAAATTTGTTTAAGTGCTAATAAATTGTCAGAGTGAGATTTCTTTTCAGTTTCAATAAGTAGAGTTTTGTTTTTTAATTTTTTTATTTGTTTGATATGTCCAGCGATGGATTGAATTGTTTTCTGGATGACAAAAGGTGACATATCTGTAACGGGCCTTTCCCCATCTTCCGATTCGATGATCAGAAAACGAGGAAAGGACTAGTTGATCACTGGTTCCTCAGTATCAGATTCGTGTTCTGTTTTTTTACGTTTATTAGTAGTTTGTGCGTTTTGTGATGCCATGATGGGCGTTAAGAATTCATCTTCCACGCTTCTCACCCACCTCGGAGTCCAACAAGGGGACAGCAAAATGCCAAGAATACGTAGAAGGTATACTCATATAAAGCTAACGCATCAGACCCCCCATACCACCCAGCGGACATAACCCCTTAACTAAAAAGTCAAAGAGCCGCACTTATGTTCCGCTTAAAAAGTGGCACGAGTATAGCCATATAGCGTTTTGAAATACATGATTAGCCCGTGCGCCACCGCCATAAAAGACCCTATCTATATAATGTTTAAAGTAGAACAATATAAAAGGTAAGTAGGATACAGTGTACTGGTACTGTCTGAATAATAAGGTCGGATCTCTTATAGCTGGCGTGACAAACCGATTGATCAGATCGGGCCAAATCTGACCACCCGTCTAGTTGAAGTCCGGACCAAAGTGGTGTGTTGCAACGTGGAGATAACTACCAGATCTCCACGCCACTCAACCACCAGGACTCCCTTCTCCAACGACACGGGTCGCCACCCACGGTCAACAGGTGGGTTACATTTCGGGGGTCCTATCCCTCTGCTAAATAACGAGCAGTCGGTTAATTCTTATCACCCCACCACCGACTGGGGGGTCTTAACATTTTCCCCCTCCCACACCCTCCCCCCGCGAGTAACATTGAAAGTGGTCACGCTACAACTATGACATCCCAATATTAACCTCATTTTAGCACAGCCACTCTGTTTACATCCCCGTTGTATACTAGCATTGTTTACTGTTTATAAAAGATCAACGCCAAATTCAACCAATCAAATCTACTATCTTTTTGTTTTTCTTTCTTTTGTGTTACACAATAATATAGGATCTTACATGAGTGCCTGTTTAATATTTAATTTATTGAACTATTTGAATAAAGCCATATGTTGCGATCAAATCAAATAAGAAACATTTATTTGTGTAACTGCCTATATAAAACGTTGCCGTATGATGACGTAGTTTGTATGATGATGTCGTATGTTGACTCGGTCTTTTCCGTACGACACCGAACAACGGAACTACGTCGCCGATTTCCGCAGTGAGGTATTTTAAACTGTTATTGAAATCGATGATACAGTTCCGAGGCACACCGATCTGAACGGAAAAGACCGAACGATGAATCGGCCTTCGTTTGTAAAGTTTTAATACGTTATTTTTCTAAACACATAGGTCACGGGTATAACCTCCACCAAGGTGGCGCATGGGCTCGACGTCAACATAACTTTGGGAAAAGTTCAACACGGCGAACGTAGCGCTCGGGTATGGAAAGCCTCGGCTGCCTTCTGTTGGCCTTTTGCATTTTGTGCAGTACGCTTTGTAAGTCGTTTTGTGCATTTTCTAAGTTGTTATGTGCATTTTCTAAGTTGTGATGTGAATTTCGTAAGTTGTTATGAGCATTTCGTAAGTTGTTATGTGCATTTTCTAAGTTGTCCTGTGCATTTTCTAAGTTGTTATGTGCATTTAGTAAGTTGAAGTAAGTAAGACAACATAACAACCTACGAAATGCACATAACAACTTTCTAAATGTACATAACAACTTACGAAACGCACGGACCAATGTAACAGCTGACGTCGAGTCAACATTGGTACAACGTTAGCATTCTAGCTGGGCGCTTAATGACACCCCACACTGCAAGATATGGGATTAGCAATCGTAAACATACAGCCCAGAAACGTCTTAATGTACAGATATCTAGTAATTAATGTGTTGTTGTTTTTTATTTTCAAGTGCATGTGTACAATGTTTTTTTCCTGCGGACAATGAACTTGATTAGTATATACGAGTACATCTTTGTTCTGCATAACAATGTTTTATTACTCAGACACGTCTGAACTGTTTTTCCGGGACGATGATGACAACATTGATTCGTCATGGGAATATAACGTCTTAAATAGTGGTGGATTTGTTTTCTCTTTTGCTGAAAGAAGAAATATACAATACTAATACAATAACGGTAAACTAATGTGTAAGGCTTATTTAAATATGGTAAACAGTAATTCCAGAACGTTGACGTCAATTTTGACTCATAGGAAATAAAAAAGGGGGCAATTATTTACATTGGAATGAAGTTTGGAACATATGGCCTGCTATACATAGCACTTACGTGCGTGTTTTGTTGACTATTTTGTGTGAAGACTCCATATTCTGCATCTACATGTCAGTACCTAAATACATTAAATGTTGTATTACCATTCAGAGTCACAAGTGTTCGTATGGGTTCCATATATTTGTAGATATATTCGTTTCGATACTTTAAATGGGATAAAATTGGGGTAATAATGAGGTTTGGTGCACACTAGAAACTGGGTTAAAGTCCCATATACCCATTGACCATTCCAATGCGGTATCTCCTTGTTCATCCATTAGTTTGTTGTTTGCTTTAAATGTGTGTTATGGATAACCGAGCAGTGTGAATGTGTGTTATGGATAGCCGAGCTGTGTGAATGTGTGTTATGGATAGCCAAGCTCTGTGAATGTGTGTTATGGATAGCCGAGCTCTGTGAATGTGTGTTATGGATAACCGAGCTCTGTGAATGTGTGTTATGGATAGCCGAGCCTTGTGAATGTGTTATGGATAGCCGAGCTCTGTGAATGTGTGTTATGGATAGCCGAGCTCTGTGAATGTGTGTTATGGATAACCTAGCTCTGTGAATGTGTGTTATGGATAGCCGAGCTCTGTGAATGTGTGTTATGGATAACCGAGTTCTGTGAATGTGTTATGGATAGCCGAGCTCTGTGAATGTGTGTTATGGGTAACCGAGCTCTGTGAATGTGTGTTAAGGATAACCGAGCTCTGTGAATGTTATGGATAACCGAGCTCTGTGAATGTGTGTTATGGATAACCGAGCTCTGTGAATGTGTGTTATGGATAGCCGAGCTCTGTGAATGTGTGTTATGGATAGCCGAGCTCTGTGAATGTGTGTTACGGATAACCGAGCTTTGTGAATGTGTGTTATGGATAACCGAGCTCTGTGAATGTGTGTTATGGATAACCGAGCTAAATCTCCCTATATCTACTGTTGTATCTATTTTTAAGAGAGAGAAAGATCATTAATAATTACCAGACATCCTAAATACCCTACAATTTAAGAAATATAAAAATATTGGACAGGGAAAGTAGCATTCAAGGAGGACAGTCAACCACAAAACACAGAAACAAACACGCAAACAGACAAACAAGAAGGCAAAAGTAATATTCAGTGCAAACGACATCACAAACACAAAATAGTTGACAATAGGGCTACCGCAATGCAAACTTGGAACGGTCAGTGGCAAAGTAGGCCACTGGGGGTTTAAACCGGTTCTAGGGTGCACCAAACCTGACACTTACCCTACTGTCATCCCATTAAAACAGGACAGTGTAAATAAATAAATCCATGTGTGCTCCAAATTTAATTGTATCGGTTGATCAGCTCCATTAAGTAATTATACTGACTCCTGTTGGTAAAATAGCGCTGCAAACTATATGTATTACACCTTTAAATTGGTTAGAGATTAGATCATGGCGGGGATTTCTTTATTTACACTGTCCTGTTTTAATGGGATGACAGTAGGGTAAGTGTGAGGTTTGGTGCACCATAGAACCGGTTTAAATCCCCAGTGGCATTTGTTGCCACTGACCGTTCCAAGGCGGTAGCCCTATTGTCAACCCTTTTGTGTTTGTGATGTCGTTTGCATTTTTTCTTCTCGTTTGTCTGTTTGCGTGTTTGATTTTGTGTTTTATAGTTGACTGTCGTCCTTGAGTGCTGCCTTCCCTGTCCGATATTTTTATCTTTTTTTTCCCCAACTGACCGCCTTTCTACATTATTCCCAGCCAAATAATAAACTCATTTTAAAGAAATTGATCACAGTGTTCCAATAGCTTACTAATGTGACATACCCCTAAAGTAGATATAAAAAATCGAACAGGAAAAGTAGCATTCAAGGACGACAGTCGACCTTTAAATTGGTTAGAGATTAGATCATGGCGGGGATTTCTTTATTTCCACTGTCCTGTTTTAATGGGATGACAGTAGGGTAAGTGTGAGGTTTGGTGCACCCTAGAACCGGTTTAAATCCCCAGTGGCATTTGTTGCCACTGACCGTTCCAAGGCGGTAGCCCTATTGTCAACCCTTTTGTGTTTGTGATGTCGTTTGCATTTTTTCTTCTCGTTTGTCTGTTTGCGTGTTTGTTTTTGTGTTTTATAGTTGACTGTCGTCCTTGAATGCTGCTTTCCCTGTCCGATATTTTTATCCTTTTTTTCCCCAACTGACCGCCTTTCTACATTATTCCCAGCCAAATAATAAACTCATTTTAAAGAAATTGATCACAGTGTTCCAATAGCTTACTAATGTGACATACCCCTAAAGTAGATATAAAAAATCGAACAGGAAAAGTAGCATTCAAGGACGACAGTCGACCACACAATCATCTTATAAACAAAAGTCAGAAAAAAAGAGTAATTGTTTATAATAATTGCTCACGGGGAAACTATTTAAGAGATATAATAATTTCCCTCGAAACCGTAACCTAAAGTATACTCCTTCGGGGTTTCCACAACAATGTTTACTTAAGCTATATATGGTTCTGAAAAATATAAACTGCCATCGGCTGACACATTAACTTTCCCGCTTTTACGGGTCTACGAACTTAGAAGAGGACGTTATTTGTCATTGTAAACACGTTTGAAAGAGGCCGTGTGATAACATATTTCTATAAAAGGACAATGTCAGGGACATTACCTGTCAAAGGACAATGCTAGACAGAATGATTTCAGGATGACACTTTCTATAGGTTATTAGATTTGTATTGGGATATATCCACGAGTTCTTCCGTGGATAAATATAAAGCTAGCAATTGAAATGCGATGGTTTGCTTTGATACAATCGCTATTGAAGATCAATTGGCTGAAGATCAATCACATTTATAGTGCAGATAAATAAATATTGAAATGCTTCGCGCAATATTAATTAATACGAGATCCCATGAATATATCCCAAGACAAAATATAATAACACGTTTAATGCAATCGCACTCTTAATGAAAATAATAACAATTGGAACAGATAGATTAGTTTAATTTTAAAGTCTTAGTTTCATCAAAACATTTATTTGAATCAAGCATATTCGTAACATCGTGGGGATTTTCCACAATGAAACCAACATACTACGGTCAGCTTTTACCACTTAACATACTTGCTGTGACGTTAAGTATGAAATGTACAGGAAACGATACGTTGCACCAATCACGAACGCGTATGCAAAAGTCTTTACAAGTATGTTACATACCCACTATGAATACACGTCGGATATGGGCGAACACTGGCGTTTCCAGTTACATTGAATTTCAAAGTAAACGGAGTTCGTAAAATAACGAATATTTTAGGTAGTTTACATGCCTCAATGTAACCTTGAACAAAACAATATTGAAATGCTTCGCGCAATGTTAATTAGTACGAGATCCCATGAATATATCCCAAGACAAATATAATAACACGTTTAATGCAATCGCACTCTTAATGAAAATAATAATAATTGGAACAGATAGATTAGTTTTAAAGTCTTATTTTCATCTAAACATTTATTTGAATTAAGTGGGAATCGTAACATCGTGGGAATTTTCCACAATTAAACCGACATACTATGGTCAGATTTTATCACTTAACATACTTGCTTTGACGTTAAATATGAAATGTACAGGAAACGTTACGTTGCACCAATCACGAACGCTTATGCAAAAGTAGTTCCAAGTATATAACATACCCACTCTGACTACACGTCGGATATGGGCGAACACTGGCGTTTCCAGTTACATTGAATTTCAAAGTAAACGGAGTTCGTAAATGCGTATGCAATAATAACGAATATTTTAGGTAGTTTACATGCCTCAATAACAGACTGCAGTACCACGGTTAATACGTCTTTGTGATTTCATAACATATTAAGATGTTTATATTAATTTTGTAAGTGTCTAAAGATAGATCCGATTAAGGATATAAATACAGTTAAACACAAGAATCTTGACTGTACAGATACAACTTCCAGTTGTGTTTCATTTAAGATGAAAACGAGAATTGTAGTCCTTTAATACGTAAACATGTAACAACGGATTTGCATACGTATCATGTAACCTTAAACAAAACAGAGCTTCTTCAATATATCCACTTACTACTATGTTGATGAAACGTTAACACCATGCTGTTTTGCATAGTTTAGACCTGGAGTTTGACGGAAGCCTTTAAAAAATCTAGTCGCCATTTCGTTTAAGTAGTAGTTAATATAAATAAATACAAGTCTCGGTGTCCGGATGATATATTTCACATTGAGGTCTCCACTACACAGCTCATTTGAAACCCACAGTAGGATAATTCTTGCGCCATAATGTTCTTCGTTTTTAAATATTTGTAATAATTGCTGACATATACTGAACCAAACAGCTAACGCACCAGTTGACAATACCTATAATATCTCAATAATAACAATCAATAAATCAAAAAATATAATTCTGAACGAGACAAATATCTTGTCAATAACGACTGTAAATTTAAAAAAATCATTCAAATCACCTGTCTCCAACGGTACCAGTGGGCATATACTAAATTCATACATTAAGGGTATTGTCTACTGGTGCGTTAGCTGTTTGGTTCAGTTTATATGTTTATTGTTTTTGCATATGATATGACCAGAGTCTGAAATTGAATGTGCAGCTATTGGACGACACTGCCACTAGAATATGACAGTTTATGGGTATTGAAGAAGATTACGAATTCTGATCCAAAATCTCGAGCATCAAGTCCCAAATATATGTCAATGGAGGACAGTACTCGAATTTTAAAAAAAACTGGTTTACATACCAGATTTTGTGTGGGAAAATGACTGTATTTCATAAAAATTTAATTTTAGCTTGGAAACTTCCAGTTTGGAATGGCCAGTAAATGGCCAGTTTATTCATATAGGCCAACATAGTACAACTGCACTGTACTGAGAGACCTTGACAACCCTTTTTTTCATCTAATGTTAAAACTAGATATCCAAAAGAACTTCGCGTACTCTGTCAATAATGAAACTTTGAAGGAATACTTTTTGCTGTGTTATGTGTTGTTTCAGTCCTTTTTCCGAAAGGAACGATCTTACGTAGCCATATACCATTCGATTAACAGCAGCATATTGGACATACAATATATAGCGGAAATGCCCGAGTTGCGTTTCTTTTTCGTTTCAGTATACATGCATCAGATATGTTTAACTACTGCCAGTTTAAACAACAATGCCTCTATACTAAAATAATGTTTGAATAAGCATAAGTGATTTTCTCTGTGTCTGTAACAGCTGTGGTTGTTCAATAGTTATGGTGTTAATAGTTCAAATACTTTATTTTTTATAAAATTTTACTACATTGCATACTTGTATCGTTTGCTAGTTTCTCTTGATGTGGATTTTATTGTTAGAGATTTTCATTTGATGGGATGTACTTTTATTTACTGTTACAATGTCTTGTAAATATGGGCGACGAAGACGGACTAATAACAAGGTTTTGTACACATAAAATCGATCAAAACTTAGGCCATAATAAATTAATTGCTAGATTCTCATCCCCGCCCGCCCCTTTTTGTTATGCCTCCCCGGTAATTTATAAAAAAAATAATAATAAAACAAATTGCTGAAAGTATGAAACACTATTAAAAATGTGTTTTTAATCTTGGAAGTACGCAGTAGTATGTTTTACTGTATTTGCCTTGTGCCGAGGCCATTTTCCATCGTTCGTATAAAATAAAAAATAAAATTTAAAAAAAGTTCACCCACCCCTTTTTTGAACTGAATTTGGACGAGAAACTAGCAATTAATTTATTATGGCCTTACTTGTAGATCATATTGTGTACTGACCTTTCTAAGAAAAAGAGTATGATAATGGACCTTTGGAAACGGCCGAGCACGACACATACAATGTACGAAACATTGCAGTCTCGGTTTGATTGAGACTGTTCATGAGTGGTAGTGAAATATGCTAGCTACCGCTCACGCCCTCTAGCCCAGGGTTGAGCAGAACCCACTATTCATAAAAATCAACAGTACAGAATTTTAACCATCCCGAAGATGGCGTTAACCATTTCTTTACCACTATTTGTGATGTGTCTTGTCTTTTTCATTGTATATTTCATTTGCGCTTTGTTTGTGGTACATCGCGGGTCTGCGGTGCCATCGCGTATGGGTGTTTGGTTTCTATAGGACCATTTTCTCATATTTGTTTTATCATGATCAGTCAAGGTCTTCATCATGGCACCACGTATGCAAACGCGGAAACGTGGCTACATCGTAAATGGAGTGTCTACTATAGAATTTGCAGCAACTCTGCAGTTCTGCAGTTTAGAAGGTTCTAAAGACAGATAAAATAATCGGACAGGGAAAGCAGCATTCAAGGATGACAGTCAACCACAAAACACAAAAACAAACACGCCAACAGACAAACGATAAGGCAAAAGTAATAAAAAATGCAAACGACATCACAAACACAAAAGGGTTGACAATAGGGCTACCGCCTTGGAACGGTCAGTGGCAACACAGGCCACTGGAGGTTTAAACCGGTTCTAGGGTGCACCAAACATCACACTTACCCTAATTTCATCCCATTAAAACAGGACAGTGTAAATAATGAAATCCCCGCCATGATCTAATCTCTAACCAACAAGGCAGCATCAATAGGCAATTTAAGTAAAACACAAATATGCTCGTGTAAATATAATACAAAAAAAACAATAGCCTAGAAAGCCACAATGAAGGTACTCAATGAGCAGCAAGAGAATAAACCATTAGGGGCACGACAGGAAATATCACAGACAAACATCAAACGCCACCGCCGCAATGGGCTTTAGGTAGGCGTCATCATAGGGTCCACGGCCTGTCCGGTCATCGTACAATTAAAGAGGAAAGCATAGTGGCGAACTGTAAAAGGGTCCACCACCAAGCATGCAGTACGTTGCAAAATGATAGGGTCATAACCTCTTTTGATAAACTTTTTAACAAGTTTAACAAAGATAGTATGAAAGTGATCATGACCAAGAATCTTACGAAGTTTATAAATCACATCACCATAGAAGTCAGGTTGTGATAGTTCTTGTCGCAGAAGAGTCCTTAAATTACTTTCATATTTAAGCCCATTCTCCATATTTTATCTTTATATAAATGGAGGATAAGCCTGGCATGTTCATTCCTGTTAGGCGCCATTTAACCTTTTATGTGTTGGTGCGCCTTAAAACCCAGTTCAATTCAGTTCGTAATATGTAATGCGAATATGCCTAGTGGATAGTCCATCACAAACTTAAAATACCCGTAAGTATATGTACAGCCGTTCCCAATCACAATGTATACGCAGTTGCGAAAGAAACTGGACACTTTGACAATTTTACTTTACACTCTATCCGCTGTATCAAGCGGCAGTCCCTTAATGATTCAACCTATTGAAAAACAAATGACAACATGATATTGGCAATGGAATGATAAAAACTTTGGTACCTAACATGGCATATTCATTTTGTAATTTGTGAATTTAGTTCTAAAGAAAATGTATGCAAATACATCTAAACAAAACTCAGTGTCCACCTTCTTTTGCATCTGAGTATATATATATGTTGTCTTGCTGCTGTTATGTCAGAATATAAATTATGTGTATTGTTTGTGTAAAATAAGCACAACGTGAGTTTAAAGCGACAGCAGAACCCAAACGATCAATTTTAGTATTTTAACTATTTCTTGTGATACACAAGCTTCATAACATCTGCTCCCAACTAAATTCCATTTTGTTTATTTCGCCCATTGTTTTCTCGTTTAGAGCAAAGCATTTTGTTAGAAACTGGAACCATACGTATGAAAACACTTATTTGAAGGTTCCATGTTCACCGTCATATGCATACCATCTACGAGATGGCTCTAATTTTTATACTGTTGACATTTTGAACGGTAGCAAGCATTTGTCACTACCGTTCATGAATCAATCAATCAATCAAACCGAGACTGCAATAATTTTTTTGTATTTATCGTGTTAGGCGATTTCCAGATTTCTCCTTTCATACAATGTTTTACTTTGTCATTGTCTTTATGTTGATATAGTGTTGTACTGTAATTATTATATAATTAATAGTAATAATTAATATAAACTGTATTTTGTTTTCCAAGTCAATGAGTACATTAATCCGCGTTAATTAAACACATAAGGTAATCACCGCGATAGTCTGTGCCGTGTCAGATAACATTTATGCAGTTTAAAATCGGACTTTTGTCGGACATCGGATACAAAGGTGTTGCATTTTACATTACCTCTCATGAACAGACTACGGGTATGCTATTTTTATCTCTTGTTTGTGTTTGTTGTTTCCAAGGGATCCTCTTTTCAGTATGTATTGACATTCACACTAGCGTTTGTTTAGTGTTGTGTGGAAAGTCGCCCGACTACAAATCAATATTGTCATTACTTACTGGTATTGTGGGATCATTAAGGCCTATCTTTGTGGCTTTAAAGCAGAATATCGTTTACGCCGGAGCTAGGGCCCATGAGAGGTGTCGGTTGCTCTTTATATTTTCTCTCATGGACAGACTCAATAAAACCGAGTCTGCTAATTTTTCCAAGTCAATGAGTAATCGCCGCGATAGTAGGTGCCGTGTCAGACAACATTTATAAGGCTCTGTTCAATTTGGCAATCATGTAATATTCTTTAATTATCCACCACGAGTAGTCGATATGCAGTTTATAATGGGACTTATAAAACCATGAGTAATCGATATGCAGTTTATAATGGGACTTATAAAACCATGAGTAATCGATATGCAGTTTATAATGGGACTTATAAAACCATGAGTAATCGATATGCAGTTTATAATGGGACTTATAAAACCATGAGTAATCGATATGCAGTTTATAATGGGACTTATAAAACCATGAGTAATCGATATGCAGTTTATAATGGGACTTATAAAACCATGAGTAATCGATATGCAGTTTATAATGGGACTTATAAAACCATGAGTAATCGATATGCAGTTTATAATGGGACTTATAAAACCATGAGTAATCGATATGCAGTTTATAATGGGACTTATAAAACCATGAGTAATCGATATGCAGTTTATAATGGGACTTATAAAACCATGAGTAATCGATATGCAGTTTATAATGGGACTTATAAAACCATGAGTAATCGATATGCAGTTTATAATGGGACTTATAAAACCATGAGTAATCGATATGCAGTTTATAATGGGACTTATAAAACCATGAGTAATCGATATGCAGTTTATAATGGGACTTATAAAACCATGAGTAATCGATATGCAGTTTATAATGGGACTTATAAAACCATGAGTAATCGATATGCAGTTTATAATGGGACTTATAAAACCATGAGTAATCGATATGCAGTTTATAATGGGACTTATAAAACCATGAGTAATCGATATGCAGTTTATAATGGGACTTATAAAACCATGAGTAATCGATATGCAGTTTATAATGGGACTTATAAAACCATGAGTAATCGATATGCAGTTTATAATGGGACTTATAAAACCATGAGTAATCGATATGCAGTTTATAATGGGACTTATAAAACCATGAGTAATCGATATGCAGTTTATAATGGGACTTATAAAACCATGAGTAATCGATATGCAGTTTATAATGGGACTTATAAAACCATGAGTAATCGATATGCAGTTTATAATGGGACTTATAAAACCATGAGTAATCGATATGCAGTTTATAATGGGACTTATAAAACCATGAGTAATCGATATGCAGTTTATAATGGGACTTATAAAACCATGAGTAATCGATATGCAGTTTATAATGGGACTTATAAAACCATGAGTAATCGATATGCAGTTTATAATGGGACTTATAAAACCATGAGTAATCGATATGCAGTTTATAATGATACTTATAAATAGGATCAAGGATTAAATTAACAGAAACGCGGCTATATTATTAGATATTCTGTATTAAGCAAGGCATTAGAACACGACAATTTGATGAATATCGTTAAATCATATATAACACAGGAGCATGGATGTCAGTGACAAGGGATTGTTTCATTAATTCAGCTTAATTTCTATCAAGTTGAAAAATAAAAAAGAGGCAAAGTAATTACTGGCATAATTGTATGAACTGTAACTTACATGCGGACCCAAAATCTCTTTCTAATTGGAAAAATTCAATTTTTAAAATTATTTTACACGTATTAACTTTTATAATTCTAACCCTCTTTACTTCCTCCGAGACCTAGGTTTTCCTTTCGCGTAATTTAAAATCGGGAGATCAAGAATTTCGTAATAAATTTGTTTTTTATCCTGCTGATAAAGCAGCTAATAATGTAATTATTATTTGACGCCTACTTTACGTCAATGTTTTATCTTTGGAACTAAACCAAAGAAGTCCCGCATGCGAGGTAGACGTTCTACCAGTAATGCCAAATCAGCGGTTATGCTGGCACAAAACAAGCGCAATGCATCAACATTAATCAGTAAGTAAAACACCACAAGCGTGATCATTCCTTAAAACTTAATGGCGTTGTTGCAGTGATATCGGATTTATCTGGTGATAACTTTAAGGATTAAATCAATTAGTTGGATCTCTCTGGTTTATATGTGATTAAGTGTTGTAATTCTGGCGTCTTTATATGGTATTCCGATTGCTCACATTTCTGAGATAAGGTCATCATGGTCATTAACTTAATGCTCATATGACCTTATTAAAATAATACAATTACGTTAGCAGGAGAAAATGGCAGTTGAACATGCAAACATTAGTAACGTCATCCCCATGGCAAGGCTATGGGGTTTAATTTAGCAATATCCTGTAAAGTACTTCTTGATTCATGTAATGTGTTTATTGTTTATTTCAAATGGCAAACTAAAATCCATATACAACGAATTAGTAAATTCAGCCATGTCAGTTTGAAGTTCTGTAACATTTCATAGCACAAATCCATGCACCCCCGAGTCTTATATTGGAAATTCAGTGTCACATTCACATCATCAACATGTTCAACGGTATGGATATTTTCTTGAACTGTTTAATTGATATGTTATCATTCCTTGATTCAGTTTCAAATTGTTCAACATAGTTTGGGCAAGTACTTTAGATTTATTCAGACACCAGTTGTTAATCGAATTTAGTTTTTAAAGTTGTAAATTATTCAAGATTGTGCCATTATGGATTGTCAACGTAGATGTCAAAACCGAACAAGAAATGTAGCATTCAATGACTATAGTCAACCACAAACACACACAGAAACAAACAACAACTACAAATATGAATAAAAGGTAACTTATGATCATATCAAAATCATAAAACGGAACCGCATTGGAACGGTGAGGGGCAAATAAGGCCGATGGTTGGTTTAAAGATGAATGACCACCCTTTTTGTAGTATTATCAGTTAACAAATTTAACTCTTAAACATCATGTGAACATTTCATGATAGTCCCGGAGAGAAACATATATTTAAAACCGCTACTAAAAAAAAAGAGTATGATAATGGACCTTTGGAAACGGCCGAGCACGACACATACGAACTATTGCAGTCTCGGTTTGATTGAGACTGTTCCTGAGCGGTAGTGAAATATGCTAGCTACAGCTCACGCCCTCTAGTCCCAGGTTGAGCAGAACTCAATATTAATAAAATCAACAGCACAACATTTTAACCATCCCGAAGATGGCATGCATATGACGGTGGACATGGAGTTGACGTCTTCCCCATGTCGTACGGCGTATGGTCCCAGTATCTAATAAAATGAAATTCCCCGAAAAGCAAAATAAACTTAATGGAATTTAGTTGGGAGCAGCGGTTATGATGCCTGCGTATAAAAAGTTGTATGTAAAAATAAGTATTATTTGCGTGACGTAGATACTACTTTTACCACTGCGTGACTGCACGGGGAAATGAGGTAAATCTGAATTGTATAGCTGCACAACTATTGCCAGATAATTGATAAATACATTAACCTGTGGATTAATTTACCTTTTCAAAGTTTTTACGTCATCAAATACAATCTTATTCTCGCTTTTCACAGATATTGCAATGTGTGAATTGTAAATATCTATCGTTCTGTATTGACTTCGATATAAATAAACATGTTTCACATGAACAAAACATGGCCGGGGAACTTTAAACAGGTTCTAGGGTGCACCAACACTCATTCTTACCCTTCTGTCATCCCAATAAAACGGGACAGCTTAAAAGTAGACAGACTAATAGTATATTCTCAAGAAAAGAAAGGCAGCAGTAATTAATAGGCAATATTAGTATAACACATAAATGATCTAGACAGCCACAAAGCAAGTATTTAGTGACTTGGTAGACGCCAGAGCAACAAGGGAGCAAACCGACAAGATAAGATTTAAGACAAACATAAAACGCTACTGACCTCTGAGGATTTAGGTAGACGTCATCGTAGGATCCAACATCATAGGAAAGCATAGAGACGAACTTTAAATGGGTCAACCACTAACATGCAGTTCGCTTCAAAATGATAGGGTCATAGTTTCTTTTGATAAGATGTTTAACAAATCGTCTTTAATTTTATCTAATTGCAGATAGTTTGTACTGAGTACCCAGTGACTTGCGACGGTGTCGTCTGATCCATCCTGCACTTTTCAAAGCACTGCAGTGGTTCAAGGCACTACAGTAGTTCAAGGAAACAAAACACTACTGTGATAGTAGTTCAAGAAAACAAGGAGATATAAGTGTATGATTTTGTGATTGACTAGTTTACGCAATAGGACGCGAGCATAACACAGTTTACAATCAGTGTATTTCTGTAGCAGTAATGTTATGTTGTTTTTTTCTTCAGAAAATATGCAACCTGCCACCCTCAAAAATAAATACTGAGTCTTCTCTACAATACCTATATTCAGCCTATGCGTTCTCTTTTCGAAAACAGCAACGAGTGCGAGAAATGACTGCAGAAGCTAGATTAGTTTAACGTATCCCGCATATGCTTTCTTCTGAGGGATGGAATGCATTCTGTATCGCTGTAAATGAGACTATTCAGTATACTACAAAATTAATGTAATGATGTCCTAACCTCACTATTCTTAGACTTTTACTGTTAAAAGAGTTTGAAAGAGATTCTAAAAACTTAATCAACATTCAGTAGCAATGCCAATTACAATCAATTTAAAGTTCTACCTAATACACAGTTTCACAATAGGCAATATAAGTAAAACACATAAATGATCATGTATATATAATCTAAAACACAGAAGCCTAGAAGGCCACACAGTGGGTACTCACTGACTTGGCAGGAGCCAGAGCAACAAGAGAACAATGAATGAATGAATGAATGAATGAATGAATGATGAATGAATGAATGAATGAATGAATGAATGAATGAATGAATGAATGAATGAATGAATGAATGGTGTTTCACGGCACGTCTACACATAAATATGTCATATTGAGCGCAGATGAAGAAATTAAGTAGTAACTAAAAATTAATGTAAATATATATTTAAAACTATTAAAAAATAACAAGAGAACAAACCGTTAACATGATTAAGGGTCGACACAACAAGATAACAGACAAACATCAAACGCTACCGTCCTATAACAATTTAGGTAGTCCAAATTATAGGGTCCACAATCTGGCCGGTATATATGGTATATATGACATATGTACATGATGTATGGTTATTATTTTATGTTGTTATGGTAGAGTCTGCTAAATGATAGCGATACTATCCGTGAACGTTCTAGAAGCCTCAAGCTAAAAGGTCAAGCAATAATATGCTAGATGTTCCATGTAATCCAATGCAATCTCTATAGATTGGATTTAACTATAAAGCTCGATCGTAAGCAGAGCAATGCCAAGAAATCAATGTGGATCAACAGTATCAGGTCAAGCCAGACAAGTCAAATTACTATATTGACGTGGTCCAAGTATTAACTTTCATAAACCATCCAAAAACTTTTAAAAGTAGGCGAAAACTGGGTTGGCTGGGGTATGAAATAAAACCTTAATTTCGGCTTAAAAAGCTTGTATATTGTAAGTTAAAACATTCAATAGATAATTTCATACAGGTTGTCGCATTTTGTTCATAAAATAATGTTTTCACACGTGTTTTATTGTCGAAATATCGGTTATAAAATCCTGCTAATATAAGCTTTCCAATCACTTAATGGAATTAAGGTGGGACCACGTAATGATATTTAGTAAATGAAGGGCACCGGTCCAAATTACGTAACATAGTTTGTTACAATAATACAAGTATATATACAGAGTTGTGTTAATATATACCTATGGTAATGTAAATAATTATTTTATACTTAGGTGCGAAGTGATACAAGATTAAATTGGTTAACAAAAAAGTCAAAACGCTAAGTGTTGAGCCTCTTTGGTTCTAAAATACGAAATAAAAATATTATGTAACATAAATGCATTACCAATTTATTGTGGTACCATTATTTAATATGTTAAAACGTTAAAACAACTACATACTGACACAAATCAGAATTCATTCATTGATACGCTGTAATATAAACAGTCAACGTACAACATTCTGGAAGTATTCACCGCGACTAACCTAGAACGCGTTATATACGGTATAACGTTGAATTTACGGTTTTGCTAACGTTCCATAACCTGTTGACGTCATTTTTATTGGGGATATGCGACTGAGGTAAGAAAACCAGGCTAAGTGTATAAAAATGTCCAGGTTTTTAGGATAAGATCTAGTGCGTACGAGCCAGAAGGTATTGACGTGTTACTTTCCGGTATCATTTTAGCTGAAAATCCTCTTTTTTCAATCATTCGTGAGAAAGGACGTTTTTCGTCGTTTTCAGATGGACAGGTCATGTATAAAACCCGACATTTTCATACATATACATCCCTGCAAATAGTTTGTTTGCTTATTATACAATAAACACCCAAATAGATGGTCAGACACAGTATATTTGTTTTAGAAAGGCATTTTAAGGGTGTTTTATGGCAAAATTTTCAATTAACGCGCCATAAAACGGTACCCAGGTTTAACAACGTGTAATAAAACGGTATGTTTTTTTGAAACCGATAATATATATAAAGTAAACCTTTCCTTTCATGTAAAGACCGGCTATACTAATATGTATCAATGAAGAATGGCATCCGCTGCAGATATTCTAAATTTTGAACTCACTTTTTGTGTAACCTGCCTGTCCGTCGTAGTCCGTCCGACAATCAGACATTGGCCATAACTTGAAAAGTATTTGACCTATGTTCATGAAACTTTTCACACATCTTCATCTTACCCCCAATGAATGTATTTCACATTTCCAATAAATCTTGACTTCCATTTTGTCAAGCTCATAACATGGCAACATATTGACCTATAGTCTTTAAACTTATACTGGTCTTTCTTATCAATTATTTAATAGAGAGTTGTGACTCGTTTTATAATACTTTATACAGTTTTTTATATCAGTTAATCAATAGAGTTATGCCACTTCTTCATAAAAAAAACCTTACAATTTAAAAAATCTCCCCATAATTCATAAGGATTGCATCCCATGTCTTCAATCAGATGATACAAGTGTTTCATGAAACAGCCTTCTACAACTTTTGTAATGTCATAATATTGTATACTAGTATTGTAAATGATATTTTGCGTCGTTTCGTAATGTTCAGTAATAAGGAATTATTATAATTAATGTCTATGGAATTATGATACGATTTTTGTGTCGCCTGCATAGCATGACAGACAGTGACACTTAGGGACCACTTTGTCCGTCGTCCGTCTGTCGTCGTCCGTCGTCTGTCGTCCGTCAGCCGTTACACTTTAACCTGCAACCTAACCTTGGCCATAACTTGAAACGTATTTGACCTATGTTCATGAAACTTCACACACGTCTTTATCTTAACCCAAGGAATGTTGTTACATATGTCCAATAACTCTGACTTTCGTTTTGGCAGAGTTATGGCCCTTTCATAAAACTTTAACCTGCAACCTAACCAAGCTCATAACTGGGCATAACAAGCGCTTTTGGAAGGCTGGCTATAAATTATTCCACGCAAAACTCCTATACTTAATGGGTGGCCCAAAGAGCATAGGATAGAATCCAATAGGCGACAACATCCCACAAAATTCCCGAATTAACTTCGCCGTGCCTAGTCTGAGTGTTGTGAATGTTTTGTCGAACGTGAGATAAAACTGCAAAAAAAGAATCCCAACGCTCAGAACACAGGAACAATGTCAAAGGCGTCGGTGATGCTTGAACCCGAGCCCATCTGTTTCACGTCGAATGTGTTATCCACCGGGGAACGCAAGCCCAACGGGATGATTTCATATAGATGCTAATGTTACTGCTTGATAAATGCATAAATACTAACATGTGTCCCTTTAATAGGCGTTGGTGGGGTGTGATGGCTAAGAAGAACAAAAGGACGTTGAGTTGAGTTGAAATCCTCATCTTCTGTTTAATAAGAACGGATCCGATAACAAATTGAATTACAATAATTATTTAAAATTTGAAAGTTTGAAAACAACGTCGACATGCAGTACGCGTGTTGTGTACTGGAAGTAAATTTTACACAGAAACCCAGTATTACAACATGAAACAGTGGAAATTGAATTATTACCTCCTTGCAAAATACTGACCCCAACAAATAACGCATAGGAGTAGTAATTTAATATCAAGAAGCAAAATAAGATCGGTAAACGGATCTACAATCTGTGAATTTTACATACAACATGTTTAATGAAGAATACCGTTTTAGTGTACGGTAACAACTTGTTGTACCGTTTTATGTCACTTTATGTAGACAATTTTGCCATAAAACACCCTTAAAACTTGTTTCTTGAACACATTTATTGTTTCTGATCCTCTATTTAGGTGTTTATTGTATGATCAGCAAAATACCGCATTACGTGGTCCGAGTATTAACTTTTATCCCCATCCAACCCCTTCTTCAAGAAGCGAAAGCGGGTTGGCTGGGGTATGAAATAAAACCTTAATTTCGGCTTAAATCGATAGCATATTGTAAAACTAAAACATTTAATGGGTAATTTTAAACATGTTATCGTATTTTTTCAGCAAAATAAGTGTGTTTTAATATGTTATATTGTCGAAATATCAGTTATAAAATCCTGCTAACGTAAGCTTTTCCATCGCTTAATGGAATTAAGGCGGGACCACGTAATGGTTTGCAGGTTTATAACGTTCTAGGTTAGACGCGGTGGTATTTAAATAGCTCGTATTCGGTGTTTATTTTTAAGCAATAATATTTCCTAGACCTTGGCCAAATGTTAGAAATTAGTTGGAAAATATGGTCTGCCAAATAAGTTTTGCGTATGACATTTAGTTCATTCGCATATTCAATTAAACAATAAAACGGATTAAGAACCTGGTTTAAAAACCAAGCGAAACATTTTGCCACTAACAGTTCCAAGGCGGCTGCCCCATTGTCCATCATTTTACGTCTGTGATGTCGTGTCTTGCGTTTTAGTCATCTTTATCCCCACGATTTTTCAAGAAAAAGTGGGGATCATGTATTCCTGTTCGATCGTCCGTACGTCCGTCCGTTTGTAATGTTGCGTAACTCCTCCTAAACCACTAGGCGGAATTCAACCAAATTTAGTGTATGACTTTCCCACATCATGACAACGTGCAAGTGCAACATTATTTTTGATTACGCCCCAAGGTGCCCGCCCCAGAGGTCAAATGGTCAAATACACTAAAAATTCAACTACACTATTATTGTTTATTATTATTACATAAAAATTAGTATTTATACTCATCTATATAAGATACACAAAATATCAAACGTTTTTTTTATTTCAACCTCCGATTTGCGACTGGGGGTTAGGCGAATGTCATCGGTGTCGGCGGGGAATGTGGGGTGTTAAATCTTATTTTTTATTATTATGTCTTATAAATTCAACCATACTTTGTGTAGTACTTCACCACATCATAACGACGTGCAAGAGCAAAATTATTTTTGCCTCCTCACCGAGAAGGCCCGCCCCAGGGGTCAAAAGGACAAATACTTGTTTATCATGATTTTTCTGTTGCCAGGAAACTATGATATTGCAGATCATGATTTATTCTGTTTCCGTGACCTTGCGTACAGGAGAAAGTTAACAATTGCTGCAACTCTATAACCTCTCTCCTGCTGGCCAATGTTGACTTCCCATTAACAAACGCGACACTTTCTGTGCGCACCCAACAGTGCAAAGAAACCATTTCCAATATTAGCTTGCATTCACTCAAAAAAACTATTTTCTTACGTATTGATATCAAGTTCAAGTTATTACGAGTTGTACTTATCATTTAATTTGACTTCAAAGTCAGCGTATTGGGTTTATTTTTCTGACAGTATTTCGGTAACGATGGAGTTTCATTCGGAGCCCTTCGACAATCTACCGCTATGGGAATTACCGGTGTTGTTATAAAAATAGATTTCTCAAAAAACAACGCGACATATAACGCTGGTTTAATGATTGATGGTCACCATGTACGATATATTAAATGATACATAAACTATATTCTTAGTGATTCGTTTTAACTTGTTATTCCCGTGCACTTTTTAAATAGTGATCTATTCGGACTCAGTATATGAAGTGAAACGTAAATTTTTGAGGACGTCTTTTCCGACTGCTGTTGCTAGGGAGCTATGGTATTGTTTATCATGATGTATGGCAGATACAAACTTTGGAGGTTGATTGGCATATTGCCAGGAATGTGCATGAGACTTTTGAGAAATTTTGATGCAATGTCGGAAAACGGAGCTAGGGGAGATAATCCATGCATCTCTGACTTGCATTTCAAAAAGGTGAGGATCTGCGATGGCTCACCATCGAATACATCTAGTTATAATTGTTGTTTGTTTCTATGCGTGCGTTTGGTTAACTGTGATCCTTGAATGCTACATTTCCTGTTTGACTTTTATATCTTCTTGTACTAATGTAAATAAAGCACGAACATCTAATAAACTATTCGTTAAATGTGGGATGAACAAAGGACTTACTATAATAGTATACACTAAAGGAAATGAATTATTTACAAAATGGCATACTCTGTTCACCTGAATTGTAGTCTCCAGTATGTTTAAGGTATTATTTTGTTAAGACGCCAGGGACTGGCTTGGTCCCGTGGATAGCACGATGAACTTGGAATACTGAGGTTCAAGACTCACAGGTACTAGCTATTGAGTTTATTCCGTGTTGTTTCGGGCAAGACACTCTAATAGCTTCTTCAGTCGGGTGGGAACAAAATCCTGGCTTTCCTGGGTATCAGAAGTGTATCCTTTGAGCACGTTAATCTCTCTCTCTCTCTCATATTAGATGCATAAAAAAACATAACCACAGTACTGGGCGCAACACCGACGATTGCATTCCTTCCTCTTGCTTAGTGCCTCTAGAAATGGACAAGACGCACTTGGGTAACTCAGTTTAAAAACAAGAAACTAGGCAATATAATTATCTTAAAAACATATTAGGCCATTGACGACTAAATGTAATGCTAATTGGAGCTTGAAACCAGTGTCCTACAATGCAATAGGGAGTGTGTATCACAGTCAAACATTCAAAGATAGGGTGCATATGCAATTGTATGACACAACGGTGGCGCATTAGCCTTGCATTTTCCTTGGTTTAGTTTAGATTGGTGACGAAGGATTTTACCAATTTCATATATGAGATTGTTCCTTTTTCTCACGCTACATACTGAATTGTTTGTGTTTCACTTTTCAGTTTTCCGAAAATCCAGTGTATTTCTGAAAATTGACCATATCGCACGAGCTCAATTGTATTGTGGTGTGTTCGTCGTTTATATAAGTGGTTATTTCGCCTTGATAGTTTGAACATCAAATCAAAAATATTATATTTGTGACCATCTACCTACAGAACCTACTATACAGGTTATAGAACTGAGTTTAGCCATATCTGTGACATCTTTCTTTTCTATTAGAGAGAAGCTGTCGATTTTTATGGATGGCGGGAGGTATATATACATTACTTGTCCTACCCTAGTTTAAGTGGGTTATTTGCCTACTCCACTAACAAGTCGATCGTCGTACACATACATAGCTGAACATGTTCTGAAAAATAATGTTAAACACCAAACAACAACAACAACAAACACTTTCAACTTGTACATGTTGTACCGACATTTTGCATTTGAATTATTTTAGAAAAAATACTGCATTAAATATAGCAAGATAATACTCAGAGACCTGAGAACAAAAATAGCAACCTGCGGCGTAATCCATTTCTGTAACTTATTCTGTGCAATAAACAATTGATCAAAATAATGCACACTTAAGCCAATGCGATAGTTTCTTTGCTTGTAGTCAATGCATCTTGCAAAACAACAAACTATTAGACATCTTTTACTGCAGTCTGACAGAGAAGAACTAAAGCTGTCTGTCTAGATAATCCATGCGTTAATTTAGTTTGTAGCAATTTGTGTCATTATTTCGGTTGGTGTTTCTGTCATTCGGTTCACAATTCACAATTAGGATCATTGTTTATTGCTTAAGCCGGTGCTAGGAGGCGTGAGAGGTGTTGCACTTAACATTACCTCTAATGAACAGACTCAATAAAGTCTGATACTTTTATCTCTTGTTTGTGTTTGTTGCTTCCAAGGGATCAACTTTTCATTATTTATTGCAGAAATATCTTCTGTTTAACGTGGTGCAACGTTGCGTAAATCACGTGTCGTATATGGTTCTGTTTGCATGTTTTTTTCAATTTAGAACAAATTTAACATGTTAAAAGAAACGTCGGCAGTTTCCACTTTATATTGTATGTATAATATGCTGCTGTTAGTGGTTAGTCGAATGGTACATGGCCACATTAGACCTTTTTTCTGATAAACAGATAAAATACTATAACAACACATAACATACCAAATGTTATCTCTTAAACATTTCATTATTGATAAAATACGCCTTTGGCTCAAGCAGGTGAGCAAACTTAGGATGTAAACTGTTGCCATCCCTTTACATTAAACACAGCACTCAAATTACTCAAATTGTCAAAGTGGAACTTCAACAATTTTTTCTACAACAAGCCTTGGGATTTCTCTGGAATATGACATGGAATTCGATGTGCAGTATATCAATTAAATATTGGACATTCCCGAGTTGCGTTTCGTTATTCCTTTAATATAACTATATATCTTCAATCCGGAATACACGGACGCATGATTGTCCAATGTGCCTCGCGCTTAGTAATAAGTATTCGACGTTCGAGCACATGAATTGAATTGAATGTTGTTTAACGGCTCATCAACACAGTATATGTTATTTAGAGCCGCCCCAGAGAGAGGGGAAGAATACATAGGAATCCGGGAACCGTGCCCTACTCTTATCATCGACTAGATTCCTATGGTTCTTTAACGTGCTCGAAGGATAAACCGATACACGGGACCGCCCGGTTTACATCCCCATCAGACGGACGAGGCTAAGGGAAAGTGTCTTGCCCAAGAACACACCTACGAAACTCAGTGGCACCACGGAGGATTGAACCCGGGGCCTTCGGTTACAAATTTGCCGCGCTACCGACTGCTCCACGCCAGCCCTCGTCGAGCACATAAAGCCTAAGAGGCATTCGAAGCTCTGCTGACTAGCATTGATGTTATAACAATAGATGAAGTTATGTATCAGAGGCGGAATAACCAACTATAACCTGTAAAACAGCACCAGAGAACTGTGTTTTTGTCTGTTTCGGTTATTTAGACATTTTTTTCCATCTTTGTCCGAAATAATGCCCCATCCCATGACTCGTATTGATTTCATCATTATCAACAACAACAACAAATATACAGAAAACGTATGCCAAGCAGCGTGATGGTGAAGATTTTCTTTTGAATCACCTTGTAATAAATATGAATGAGTACAGTGTGTATGCCCTCTCCTGACCCTGGCTAGGACAACTTCCTCTCGACGAATGGATCTACTTGAAGGACGCCATTCTCAGAGTAATGGTTTAATGGAATGGAGTTTATTGTTCACCAACAAGTCCCAAGCGGCTTGCCAGGAGTTATGAATATATGTGTTGATACAACTTTTAAAATCAGTATAAGGTAATTTGGTATAAGATATATGTAAACCTAATGCTGCCTTAGCAGCAGTATCAGCTCTATCATTACCATGTATTCCTACATGGCTAGGAAGCCAGCAGAAAATAATAACATTATCAACTATAAGAGAATTGTACTTTTCTAAAAGTTGAAGCGAAAGTAAATGGTCAGGTATCAAGAAAATAAAGTAATTGACAATAGAGGTGTCGCCTTGGAACGGTCTTCGTGATAAAAGGCCTTTGGGATTCAAACTGATTTCTACGGTGCATCAATCCTCAATCCAACCTAATCAATAAAACAACCAGGGACAGAGTGAATCAAGAAATCCACGGATGCAGATGTCTTGCTTAGAAATAAGAGTTCAACGCATAAAGGTAACAAACCATTCTACCCATGAAAACAAAGGCCAAGTAAGCTGTCATTTAGAATGAGATATAATTTTAAAGTTACAAATACTTTTAATTGCAAAGGTTTAAATACCAGTAACTTTGTGCATATGCTGAAACGAAAAAAAAACACTCGGGAATTTCCGTATTGTATATACAATATGCTGTTGTTAATCCAATGGTACGTGGCTACGTAAGACCTTTCCTTTCGTAAGGACTAAAACAACACATAATACAGCAAATATTATTCCTTCAAAGTTTCATTATTGACAGAATACGCGTTTGGCTCATGCATGTGAACAAACTTAGGATGCAACATTTTGCAGACTATCTACGTTAAATACAGTACTGAACTGGCTCAATTGTTCAAAGAGGAACTTCAACATTGATGAATTTCTTGTTACAAAATGTACTGAGATTGAAACGTCTACAACATTACAGTTGTGTCATTTCACTAACTAACTGTATCACTTTTTTCTACAAAACGTCTTGGGATTCTTTTGGAATATTATGTGGAATTAAGTGTGCAGTTAAGTGTGCAGTCTATACAACATATAGCGGAAATTCCCGAGTTGAGTTTCTTTTTCCCTTCAGTATATATCGCAGTACATTATATTTTGTATACCCTGATTAATGTTATTTGTTATTCAACCAATTTGTTTTAATAGACGTCAAGTATAATACTATTTTCGCAGTAATGGCTAATTTTTCGTTTCCCTCAAGGATGTTTAAAATAATTGCTTGTTCCTACATAGTATATGTAGCATGTGTGCACGACAACATGATACAGCGATTACCTCTGGGCACGTACATTTCTCATTAATAATAAAACACTCGTGTGTATGTCCCTGCGAGAGGTTCAGTCGGTTAATTCCCGTATATATAAACAACATACAGCTCTATAGATAAATTTGGTCGTTTTTGTATTTTATGGATCTGACAATTACCTAATTGGTTAAATGGTGTTGACAAACAATGAATAAATCATCGACCAGGGAATATGAGCTACTAAATACTGTTTGCACTGTCACAGATAATTCGTGCTGCGCGCCGATATAGAAGAACACTTCAAGGGGAGAATTAAATACCAGTAACGTTATGCATACAATAAACGCATCTCGGGAATTACCTCTATATATTGTATATACAATATGCTGTTGTTAATCCAATGGTACATAACACAGCAAATATTATTCCTTCAACGTTTCATTATTGACAGAGTACGCGTTTGGCTCAAGCATGCGAGCAAACTTTTGCAAACTCTTTACGTTAAATACAGTACTGAAATGGCTCAATTTTTCACAGAGGAACTTCAACATTTATGAATTTCTTGTTACAAAGTGTACTGTGATTAAAACGTCTGCAACATCACAGCTGTGTCCTTTCTCTGACTAACTGAACTTTTTTTACAAAACATCTTGGGATTTCTTTGGAATATTATGTGGAATAAAGTGTGCAGTACATATAATAAACAGCGGAAATTCCCGAGTTGCGTTTATTTTTCGTTTCGGTATATTACTCATACTTACTCAGATGTGTTTAGACGACGAATTAGCGAAACCACCTTACCACTGACAGCTTCTCAGTAGGAACGCCAGCCCTATGGCGTATGAATATTTATCAAACAAGGTCACGTGATAAAATCGATATCAAAATGACATTATTGGGAAAATTTTCACTGGTCAGATTTATACACCTCTTATCTATAAACTGTGATTATGACAAAACACAATCACAGATCGTTGTTAAAGTAATAATATTCACAAACTACATTGGTCGAACATAATTGGTGTACACTTCGTGTAATTCCCATTAATAGTTAAAGGTATTTTTCAAAGGCATGAATTTAGGTTGATTTTAGGTTTAAATTGCCAACAATGCGCTTTTAAATCAAAATCGATTTATTTCGTCATTTTAGAAGCGAGAATAAAAACAAATGCATGTACGCGTAGATAAATCTTTCCTCTGTCCATATGCAAAATTTTAATGAAATCGGAGACAAGTACTTTTTTTTTCCCAAAATTAACTAACATGACCCACGGACTCAAAGACGGCATAACGCATATACATTTACAGACGCGACCGGGTACACAGGAAATGAAATAATGGAATTATTTCAATACATATATTTCAAAATCAAAAGGCATCATTCTCTCACCAAATGCACTCAAACCATGAATTTTGCTTCTGGGGAAGTGGACAGTGCAGACAAGGTTTTTCATAATCATTATTGGGTCACGGAGCCCTTGACCTTCAATATTTGATATGCACATACTGATGCTTCGTACAAAGTTTCGTCAAAATCCAACAAGTAGCGCAGACAAGATTTGTGACGGACGAACGGAAAGGCCAAATATAATCTGTCTCGCCTACCACTTTGTGGTGGAAGACATACTTATAAAGACAATATGTTAGTTCATATGACTATGGACAGTGGTGTACATGGAGTCTTCTTCCACATTACGTGCAGACTGAAAGAAAAGAAAGACATAGAATAAAAAGTTAATATAAGTCGAGCAGAGTATTCAATTTGAATCAGGTGTTGCGAGGGGGGAGGGGGGGGGGGGCTAGGGCATGTTTAGGGGAATGGGACAGTTTACAATTTAATTATTGTTTAACGCCTCATCAACACGTTGTTTAGGTTAATTCGTGCCGCCCCAAAGAGAGGAGGAAATATATATTGAATCCGTGTTCACTGGATTTAAAGCCGATATGCTATAAACGTCCCTTGACCAAAACTGAGTAAATGGCACATCAACATGGGGAGAAAACATTAATATACAACTATTTATTTTCTCTCTCAAAACCTGGTGATGCCCCTAGTTTTAGAAATAAAACATGATAAAATAGGGCATTTGAGAAGACACTTTTGTAGATGTGTGGTCTGTTCTGATGTGAAAATGTGTAAAACAGACATTAGATTAGAAATTTGCTCTGTGTCCCTTTAATAAATTGGGGACCCATCACATAGACCATAATCATATTGTAATTAGTTGATGTTAAAGGGACACACGGCAATCTTGAAGTATTTATCAAGCTTTAACATTAGCATCTCCATTTGTTAACCTTGTAACATTTTAAATTTAAACCTGCTTGCATTAAAAGTTATTTTTGTCTTCGTTATTCTATCAAATATATGTTAGGTGCACTATTATCAACAGTAAGTAATGTGTAAAACAATTTCTTCTGAACTATTCTAATAAATAATATTTATGATGCACAAATGCAAACTATGCAGAAAAATTTACCGAACTCCAGAGGTTTTAAACAAATAAAAACTGCCTAGTGTACCTTTAATACAACTTGTTTTCGCATGTATCCAGTATATGTAGTTTACACGAGCTCATATGACAATCACGCTGCATTATCACTGAAAACATTTTTTACTCTAACTTTGAACAGCACCGTGCAAGCATAACACAAGCTCCATTTAAAGAACTACACAAGTGCAAACAATTTTTTAAAAGGCTCTCACCTCCATATGATCCAATGGCATTTAATACGGCTTGATATTCTGAAGTCGTCAGTATCAATTCACTTAGAGCTGCTCAAGGTCACGATTCACATTTGAGGCCTTTCTGAAAACAACATCAATCCAATGTCAATGATTAAACAGACATAGTTTATCCTTTGTTATACATAATGTAACATATTTAAAAAAGAAAAGATAAAAGAAGAACTAAATTAAATAAAGCATTGATACTACTTGTGCTCAATAACACGGTTAATGTAATAAAAACATCTCTCATCATTCATTATACATGTAAAATATAATGTAGCCTAACTGGAGATCCATTAAAATCATTGTTCCACTTTCACAGCATATTTCCAGCCCATGGAATAGTCATTTCTTTTGAGACACATTGGAGGCAAGCGTAGTAGCTCCACCTCCTTAAAGGCTTTTAAGTGAAGTGTACTTTCTCGAAACTGCGTTGTTTATTTCGCAACAGAAAGTATGTAATAAATGTAAATAAATGTCAATTCAAAATCACTTCCTTGCCTCAAAACTTTACTGTACATAAATATGAATCTGACCGATTTCAGTCAAATGTCTATGGCAGTTTACATTGTTTCAATGGTAGTTGTATCGGGTTATGTATTCACGAATGTGCGAGAAAATGGGAATAACATAACGATATAGAGACAACGCTAACAATTTACATTCATGCATCTGAGGGGTGGGGGTGAGGTGGAGGGGGTTTCTTGTTTCCTTTCCCCTCCTTGTTTTCGGTATGCAAGTTCCATCTACCCCCACACCCCAATCTACCGTACTTGGGTGGGAGCGGGGTGCTGGGGACATTGATAGCATTTCTACTAGTAAATGTTTTATTCCACCAAACTTTCTACAGTTTACTGTACATCCAGTTACTGGAAAGATCGGAGTACACGAAAAATATGAACTTTCTATTAAACAGTATACGCCACTTTTTTAGGCACTATATTTGGCTAATGTCTAAATATGTACGATCTAAAAGTGGTGTGTACTGTTTATTAACAAACACATTTTAATGACAAAACAAATACCTTGATCATGGACCTCTACCAGCAGACAGTAATCCCAAATCCAATTTGACCAACATGTCAATTTCACGTGTCAAGTTATGTCACGGTGACCTGTCAGTCACCAACACTGCATCGTGTTGACACATAATGGGACGTTATTTCGTCCGGTAAGGTATTAGTTTTTACATTATCTACGGTATGAAACACTGTACGCGTGTTGTTAGACTCCATAGGTTCCCGTAGTGCTCGCCGACGCAGCGCGCCCAATTTCGGGTGTAAAAAAATGGCGTCTGTTTTAATTGAAAATTCGTAAAATAGTCCGAAAAATACAAAGAAATAGTCCATGTTCGCGGAGTTAAAATGCGAACAGAACTGATATGTTATAGGTCCGTGGCGTTCCTACTGTCTAGGCCTTATTTCTATTTGTCAATTTTGTCATGTATGTGACCTCGCTCACTTTGCTTTTGAATATATACTCAGTTGCAAAAGAAAGTGTACACTGAGTTTGGTTTAGATTGTATAAAGTATTTTTAGAATTAAATTGACAAATTCAAAAATGAATATGTCATGTTTGGTACCAAAGTATTTATCAATCCATTGCCAATATCATGTTTTCATTAATAGTGTTTCAATAGGTTGAATCATTAAGGGACTGTCGCTTGATAAAAAGAATAGGGTGCTACCAAACATGGCATATTCATTTTGGAATTTGTCAATATTCATGTAATTAAAAACAAACTTTATACAATTAAATCTAAACAAAACTCAGTGTGCACTTTCTTTTGCGACTGAGTATACATTTTCGCTTCGTGCTTTAGATTTCTTAACAGTTTAATGGAAACATCAAATCAAAGAGGTTAATGTTGAAGACAGAAGTGAGGCCTATGGTGGCATGCAGCAGTCGTCGTAATAGTTAGTAATTTTAGCAACTAAGACAACCTTTAAGCTCTTATCATGCTTTAGTTATATGTCGACTTGTAAGAAATAAATCTAGATAAGCATTGTAAAAATGTTTTTGCACCCTTCCTATAAACTTATGATAATGCTATTAATTGATAAACTAGATCATTTGTTTTTGGTTCCGAGCTCTGGTATATACCGTGTTAACAGACATACAGCGGCGTAGCGTGGCATACTCAGATACTAACGTGAGTAACATCAAAAATTGAAAGTCGGAAAAATGAAAAGTCTAAAAGTGAAAAGTCTAAAAGTTGAAAATGCAATACACACAAAATGAAGTTTAAGGTGGTATAGAGCCTCGATCTTAACAGCTTTCTTACCCGTGATAATGCTCCAGATTCGCTTATTTTGAAAATCTCTATTTTAACATTTCCCCCCTCCCAACCCCCCCCCCCCCCCCCCCCACCCCCGAGTAACATTGATATTGGTCACGCTACAACCCTGACATCTCAATATTAACCTCATTTTAGCACAGCCACTCTGTTTACATCCCCGTTGTATACTAGCATTGTTTACTCTTTATAAAAGACCAACGCCAAATTCAACCAGGCAAATCTACTATCTTGTTGTTTTTCTTTCTTTTGTGTTAAACAATAAATATAGGATCTTACACGAGTCCTGTTTGATATTTAATTTATTGAACTATTTGAATAAAGCCATATGTTGCGATCAAATCAAAGCATCATCAAGGTGGGGGATCACGTGGTTTCTAAATGACGTCACCGATGGAAAAACAACCCGCTTCGAAGTAATATTTTCTTTATATTTTCCTTATTACTTCACGAATTTTCATGATATATAGCCTAAAATATCCGGAATTTTCTGCACTTTATTCCGTAACTTTGTAGATGAATGTTCCACACATTTTTTGTTTAAGCCGCCACCAATTCCGAAATGTAGTTTTTCGAGTCGGTCTCGTACACTGGAATGAAGAGGTTTTCATGATATTCGTCATGAAATATACTCATTTGCATCAGTTCTAGTCCCGCAACTTTGCTTTATAACCAAAAAAGTCATAACTACCACAATTTAAAAGTTACATGTGCTACGGTGAAAATAATTATGGAATTTCGAAAATGATCTCGAACACTGGCAGCGTGAAAAGAGATCTCGTGCACTTGTCTGTTTATACTTGTTAGATTCG